>JANTCA010057713.1:0-17060 GCA_024741275.1 Chironex yamaguchii
ATGCTATACTGTATACTATACTGTATGCTATATGGTATGGTATATTGTAAACTATACTTAATGCTGTACTGTATAATATACTGTATGCTATACTGGATACTATACTTTACTACCCATGCAAATGTATATCATGAAGTAGAGTACAGCCTTTGCTTCAAACAAGCTCATTTATCTTTGTTAAATTGTCAAAATATGATCAGAGGGGGCTGCTTGTAGTTTACCTGCTTAAGTACAGTAACAAGGCGTTACACAGATACTACAGTGAACAACACGACTGGCAACACCGAAGAATAATAACGACGATTGAAATGAGTGCCTTAGGAAGCATTTCGACTATTTATCCTGCTTGATTGTTTGATTTATTATCGTTGAGTGGGGCACTTAGTAGTATTTTTATTTAGATTGCTGCTTCATGTTATTTGCGCGTTGCTCTGTTACTTATTGCTTTCTGTCGGGATGTTACCTTTGAATATGAGAGGTTTGATCATGGTTGAAACCGTAGTAAATTCCATATCTTTGTAAGGTGTACAATTTAGACTAAAAGAATAACTTCGTTTGTTGTTTTTGGGTTTTTTTGCATAGAAACAAGTAGAAATGGCTAAGAAAGATTGGGAACTTGAGCACTTGCAAGCCCTTAAAGAAGCCGAGGAGCGCAAAAACGCCGAGGAAGAAGATGAAATGTTCTTCACATATATCAAAGATGAAAACTATGATCAGGTTACTAACAAGTCTTCCAAAAATGCCTTAAATAAACGACTTAACAGAAAACTGAAGGGCAAGGATGGGTTAAAAAGGGGGAGTCAGAGACAAGTACAGAACTCAAGTATGAAATTGAGTAGTGAGAAGGAATTGGTTAACTTTGAAAAGGATAAAAAATTGGACAATCCTTCGAGTGTGAAGGTCGGCTCGAATCCCGTTACAGGGGAGGCTGCCGAAAGAGAGTCGCGTGAATCATCGAGAAACAGCTCTAGATGCTCCAGTCGCAGTAATTCCTTAACTCGCGTGCATTCGGCCGGCTCCAGTCCCGCGCATTCACCCTCCTATGATTTAACAAGGAAGAGGTAGCAATTGCAGTCAACGACGTACAAATGCACTTTACTGTAATTTGAGATGATTTTCGATCTTCATAAGGCACAAATCATGGCAAAACTATGTTGTAAAATTTGCGCATTGGTTGAAAAATTATTTGACACTACAGTGCTCTAGGCGACAGCGCGTAAAATAGAACTGTAGAACAGTTAGACACCATGCAAATTTCCAAATTTGCGAAGTTGCTAAGCTAAATCTCTGTGTTTTAGGAAAAAATTACGCTTTTTGTAAATATATCCACGTGCGGGACCCTAAGGGTTATGTTTGGGATATCTTCGCTACTAAAAATTTATGTGTTTAAGGTGTGATTGTTTATGTTGGTCAGGAGCATGCTGATATTACCAGGCTACCATAAAAATTGATACTGCATATTTAGTTAAAGATAGGGTTGCTTTAAGTAATGCTTGGTGTTTAGCGTAGAAATCACAACCATCTAGGTGGCATAACATTCTTTATGTTGCAAATACGTCTAAACAATCTAAGAGAGCTGGTGCCTTGTCGTTGGTTGTGATGTTTATATTCGGGTTTTAGTGTTGTCGAGGTGTACTCCTTACAATTGTACTCGTCTACACTTTTGCCCACATGTAAAATTACTACAAATTGTCGTGTAATGTCCTAATCTAGATAGCTATTTTCAATTTCTATGCAAGCCAGTTTTTCAAGAAAAATACGTCAGCCGAAGTTCTGTTTCTTTGATGTTGTTGCAATCTCTCGCTTTTCTTTACCACTGCAAAGTATTGCCTGTCATTGGTTATAGCCATTGGCAAATCAGTTGGCAAAGCGGCCGAGTGACTGGATGAATGGCAAAACAGTTGTAGCAAGGTGGTTCATTGCGGCAACGAGTCACATACACTCCCATGTAAACATACGTCCGTTTTCAACACGTATGCCAATTGACAATTCCTTAGTTTATTCACGGTCGTATATAACAATCTCCCTATCCTTTGGCTTGCCCTCCGCGTTCTCGAATCTTGTATCTGGTGTGAAGGAACTCCTTGCTACCACTGCATTCGTCAGTCATCGCAATGCAGTGAAAGGAAAGAGATAAGCAACGACTTTGCGCTTAAAACTTCAACTGGTGGACCACCTTGCTGCAATTGCTACCTATTCCTCTGGTTATTGGGTCTGCATACGTAAACAAGTGGACTGATTAGTCCCATGTTTTTTTTTCACGTGCCAAATCTCCACGGTATCACGTGGGATTACACCGCTCATTCGTAAAGGTGTTGAAGGAAACATCCAAGTTTTGGGGTAAGAGAAAGGAGTATTCTTTGAATTCGGGATTTGTCAAGGGGTTAATATTGATGTGGGACTTTTGTTGATTGTGTAAAGTATGATGGATATGCAGCACAGTTTATTAAGAATGGCACTGAACGGAATGAAGGAAGTACTGCAGGCTTTTTATGCCTGTAAAAGTCAACAGAGGACAGTGACGAGTGTAATATGGAATGTGTTGGCCTTTTTTCCGACATTGGACTCTTAAAACTCAGATTTTTATCACGGACAGGTGGTTTTCCTCGGCATCATCAGTGATGTAATTTTTGCTTCCTACAACAAACAGCAACAATTCTCTTCCATAACTTGCCAAATGCTTTCCTGTTGAGATTTTTTTTGCGTTTTTGTGTTATCTAACGCTGCCTAGGTGGCGTGTAGAAACTCTGCTTACATTTATTATTACCCTTGGTGGTCGCTCTGTTGCTGCGGTACACTATCACAGTGATATTGCTACAAGGCAGAATTTCCATGATTTATCTACTCGCCAAAAGCTTATTACAGGAAAGGAGCGTTAGCTTTGATTTCTAGCACTGAGTTTGTAGTAGGATAGAGCAAAGAGGTATTAGTCTTAATACAAGTCTGCATTTTAAGTGGAAACCCAAACCTGTTTTGGCCGTCATTTTGGTGAAATTGACCCGGAAGGTGGACGATCCATTTATAATGTATTTTCTAGACTATTGTTTGCGATTTGAAGCATTGCAATTGATCTTTTTATTTGACAGGCCTACATTGACGAATACACTGGGGCTGAAATGCCGGTAAGTTATAAAGTGACGAGCAGTCTTTATGACCCTTCGTATGGTTACAGCTCGTTAAACTAAGCGCTTGTATAGTAAAGAGAAAACGAGTTTGATATCGAAACAAGATTTGATCTGACTGAAAGTGTTTTACGTAACTGCACTCTCGTCGTGGAACGGTAATGCCAGTTTTTTGCTTGACTGTGTCATTCTGTCTAGCGTGGAGGGTCGAGAAGTGTATTTTGCTCAACATGGTAACCATAATCAATTACCATTTGTTTTAAGAAATATAACGGGACCTCTGGACCCAATGTCTTCTTTTCTATCAAGTGTGCAATAGTTATTTTCTTATCTCACCCAAGATTTTGCGTTTTAAAAAAAACAGTATACAAACAACGTCAATTTCCCATACCTGTGGACAAATTAATTTGTATTATGTCTATTTTGTGTTTATTTCATTGGTGTCGAATGTTTTTTGTGGCAATTTGTTTTAAGTAGAGATCAAGTGTGATATCAGTAGCGTATCAAGTGTACTTCGTTACACGCATAAACGTTCACTACAGAAGAGGGTTCCAAATTCTGATTGGTTAAACGAAGAATGCAAGAGTTCACGTTTGCTTAATGCTCAACTCTAGGTTTTTTATTCGGCACCGTACCTTTCGGTTACTGAATAGTATACCGGCATATTTCGTCATAGATTTGGATGCCGCCAACACCACCTGAAGGCAGCGAAGACGAAATGTACTCTGATCCAACTGTTGGTTTTCTCTATGAAGTCAACACGATCCCTGATCACCATCTCCCGCCGACGCATTTCTTAAAGTAAGTTGACGGCCAATAGTCGATCATCTTAGGCCGTGAAAGTTTCGTGGTAGTTTATTTCCTTTCAACTAGTTTAGATTTTGGGCCGGTGTGTAACTGCCGAGGCTCTCAAGGCGAAGGTCAGAGTTGAAACAAAATTTGCAACTTTATGTCAAATTTGTTAAATTAAGAAAATAGAATTGACTAGTCGATCGTTGTTACGTAGGGCAATTTCCCAATCTCCTTCAATTTACATTACTGAACAAAATTACCAAGATGTCAAAGCTGGGATACAGCGAACTCATCAGTATCGCAAACTTGTTCTCTTGTCATGTTAAAACCCGCTATGTTTTGCACGAGAGAGGTTACGTGGATGAGACAAACTCGGTTAAAGCATACATTGAACTAATTCTCTGGTTCCTAGAAAAATTCTGACTTGAATGAAATCCGTATCGAAGCCGGGTCATAAAATTGACTCAAAGCTTCAATGATCTAGCTGATAGACTTGGAAGTGGGTTAGTTGTATGTTTTGTATGGACATACACAGCAGCATGGTTACTGCCCAGTATATTACTTGGTCAATTTTTTCCTGTCTGTACTCTGCGTACATTCCTTAATTGTAGGGTAGCTAATCGTCTCGTCGAATAATTCTCTTAAAAATCGTCTCGAAAATTTTCGACATTGCGCTTTTGAGGTCCTAAAGATTTTTCGGTTACAAAATCAATGATCTTTTCTCGAAGAATTCTAGAAACAACATCCTCTGGATACCCGTTTTCCAAAAGAGTAGATTTTATTTTCCTAGTTACGAATTAAGTTAAGATTTTGAATAGATATAAAGTGCTCTGTGGGAAAGTGTTCTGAGGAGGTTGATTTTCCTCCATATTCGTATACTTTCCTTCCTGACGATTCAGAGTATCAGACGAAAAACACTTTTAAATGCGATTTAACTTGATGTCGCAAATTTTCAAGGCGATTTTCGAGTTTTGTACCACAAAAAGATTGTTCAAATGCCCTCTTAGTAATGTTCATTATTAACAATCTGACTTTTTGTGTCAGTTTCTGAAGTTTTTTGTGTTGCCCATAGGTTGTATACTGTCACCTTAATCGTTTTTAGTTAATCGTTATTGTGTGCATATTTGTTTTTTTTATTATTACGTGCCCTTCCTTTTTTCATCACTTAGGAAAAATGGAGTCGATGCCTATACCGTTAAGGGAGGAAAGGAAAAGTCACATTATTTGGGGGTTTTCAAAAAGAAAAGGTATTAAATTCTATGGCCTTGTAGTTTGTGACCTACTTTATTTAGTACCTTTCTATTGCATCCCTGCTTGACCTTCCTCCTTTGAAAAACAACTCGGCGGTAACAGCGTCGTTAATTTCTATAAATAGTTCGTTCAGTAGCAGGAAATATGTTAAATACAAGCTAATAGGTGTTGTCAGCACTACCCAGTGTTAAATAACTGCATTTGTGTTATCAACGCTATTCGAATAGCACTGAAGGGTAACGACCATATACTGTAAGCCAAATAGGCCAGTTATTCGGTTTTGGTGAGCAGTCAAACAGACCGAGTTCTGAATATTATGACAATTTGACTGGTTGGAATGCAAAAAGATGATTATAAGAAATAGAATAGGTTGACGGTACGAAGAACTGAACTGAATTACAGGTTGTGTAGGTATATACAGCGTATGGACGTATACTAATGCTAATTAATGTACCACGTTTTTTGACGTTTTAAATCGTGCCTTAGCCACACCGCTATTTTTCGGGTAACCAAATGTCCGGCAACATTAGGACTGATTCAAATTGGATAGAAAGTGTCATCAAATGGTCCCATGTGATTTAAAATTTGCACTATACCAAGAAAAGAATGTCAATGGCCCATCCCACGACTTGTCTCACTAAACTGAATACTTCCTCGGAAACAATCAAATTGATTACTGGGACAGCCAACCAGTAATTAGTGTAGAAAGCATGAGCGGTAGACAGCTGAATGTCCAAGGTTCTCAAACATTTTTGGTCATTCTGTTCTTGCATTTTTGCTGTGAAACGCGGCTGTGTCATAAATTGCTTTGACGTAAAATTTCTTTTTTTCTAGGAGTCGTATAATGAAGCCCAAGTCTCTGTTCGACAAGAAAGCTCTGGAATTGTTGAACAAAGCAAAGTTGAAAAAATCAAAATTAAAACAAAAAGCAATGACTACACCAGCCACTCAGTCTACGGCTACACCAAAACCAGATTCTTCGCAGGTAAAATCATTTGTATAGTAAGAATAAGAGGGGAAAGTATGCTTGACTGAGTCGGTGTTTAGTTCATTATGCCTCCATTTGGTGCTTGGAAATATACTAGCATCTGACCCATCGAATTGAATTTTTGTCGTATTACTTTGCATGTATCGTACCTAGATCTAACTTGTCAAGAATTAGGTGCGACCAGACTTACCCCCAACATCGTTATCTAATGCAAACGATGCAGTGGTGCCATAGTTCATTCTTCGATGGTTGAAACAGAGCATCTGTTAAGAGGGGAAGAGGGTCAAATAAGAAATAACTCGGACTGGAGAGTAAACAAATATTTGGGACAGCAATTTGTGAAAGATTTTTAAATGAACGTTTTTTATATTGGAGGTAAAGTATTGCAGTCTTGTTGCTAATGACTTCGTATTAAAGTTTAAGTAATTTTTTACTCTTCATGGTATAGCTCATTTTCGCAAGGCAGTGTCCACAGTCTGCTCAGTATGTTGCGCTAAGTAACATCCTGGGTTTCACGTGCGTGTTATACCAATTTGTGTCAGCTAATGTAGACCGCAAACGATTAAATATTTTAGTGCGATATTGTTAGTGATTTCAGGTTTGAGTAATGACTGAGTTAAGACTGGTTGCTTCAACTGCAATTGACTGATAATCTGAGCTGAAGACAGGACAGAATGTAGCATGCTATGCCATATTGATTGGTTGCTATAATTTGTCAATTTAATGCACTGCGCTTATTTATTAAACAGGATTTAAGGTTGTGCGCTTATTTCAACTTGTGGGCTGCAATGGTGCATTGTCGACGTCTTGATTGGAAAAATTGCTAACAGCTGAAATTTTATCCGTAATAAATGAGCACTGTGTTTACGAAAAGGGATGATCGCCCTACATAGGAGAATTTGTTGTATGTAAACCAGAAATTCACCTTGTTTTTGACAATTTTGTTTAAAAGGCGCAAGCCATTGACAATTAGGAATGTGTTCCAGCGGATACTGTGGAGAACTAACGTAGGCGTGCTACAAATGCAAGCCATCACGTTATATTTTATACAATAAATTTTGATAGTGGATGCCATGCTGAAGGCTATGTGTAATAAAGAACCGAGGAAGTAATATAGCCATTATAATTGTGGTTGACTTAATTTCGTTTCAAATGCCAAAACATGAAAGTAAACATTTCATTAGAGTCTCCACTACGATGAGCAACTCGTATTGCCAAGGAAGAAGTATGCGAATGGGCCAGCAAACGCACAACAGATAATTTCGTTGTCAATTCTGACTTTCTATTAAGCGTGGAGCTAAATTGTAAGAGCATGCCCTCGGCTCTGTTCTTACTGACGTTTCAGTGGAAGTTTTGGAAAATTGCCCATTGTCTACTACTGGGCCCCTTTGTATTTTTTCGTCCAAGGCTTGTTGCGCGCTTCTTTCAGCCTAGTTTTGACCAACGCAAACAATTTAATACAACTTTGACGATAGTATTTACAGAGGTTGCTGCGAGCATGCAGAACACACCCGGGTGCGCTACTGATGGTTTCTGCTTCTAGTATATGGGACAAATTGAGAACATAGGACAATTGGTTAATGTACAGAAAATGGACGGCTTTTAAATTAACGGAAATTTTGTTTGGAAACTTCAACGGTGGTTGCTACCTCTTACATTATACATGACCTAATGGTAGTATTTGTTTATATTTAAAGCATGGGCCGGAATGGCTTATCAGTGAAGACTGGGCCCTTTACCAGGTGAGAAGTTGAGAGTTAAATACTAATAGCTACTTCGTCCTGACTAGCCCTTAGTGGTAAGCAAGATGTAATTCTGAATTTGCTTGCAAAGGCTACAATCGTTATCCAAAGTCGTTGGGACACTTGTAAAACTTTGATATGAATGCTAACAGCCCGCAAACGTCTTTTCCCGTGGGCTTCACACCATCCCCCACTCCTCTTAAAAATGTTGTTCTGTCCACTGGCCACATAAAGTCACCACGTAAATGGATTTTTTATGGTATGTACGTTATTCAAAAGAATTGTTTGAAGGAGGAGGTTCTTAAATAAGTCGTCAAAATTTGAAAAATCCAGTGTCCCAGAACGTTTGGCAAGTATTGTGCTATTCATTTGGTGTGAACTCATGATTGTTGCGAATCGGACAGCTATATAGGCAATCATTCAGTTGATTTCATGTTCAATGTCTAGTTTATCACAGGGGAACTTCTTTATTTTTTATTTGAGCTTTAGTCTAATATGTGGTATATTTCTTATTTGTTTTCCAGGCTGTTAATTGTCTGTCCGAACTTCCTCTCGATCTCGCATCGGATAGTTTGCATAACAAACTACCAAACTGGGACATGGTCAGTGATATAGTAAATAGCGTAAGCCGGATAAGACGATCAGCAAGGCAGGTAAGATGGGCAAGTCTGGTGTTCAGTACTATTCTTACATTTCTCTAAATTACAAAGCACGTCATAATACGTTTTTAGACAGGAGTATCAATGTTGAATATTGTGGGTTACTTTTACTTTATTTTACTTTGCACTTGTGGATCGTCCATTGTCAGACATTCTCTGGTTCTTATGTACCGATTGATTAATATCAGTAGTCTGACAATTAGTTAGCCTTCGCCAACTTGTTTATGTAGATCAGCCTATGGCCTTCACGGGTAACAAATACGTCGTGCTAGTGAGTCGAAAATTTCGAAGTATTTTATCCTGATTAATTATAGTCGACATTTTGGTGACATTTCGCTAATTTACAATATGTGTGTGTGCACTTCTAGTTTGGTTGTTCGTGCGTTCTTCTTAATTATTTCTTATGCAACTTTGGATGCTAATGAAAGTGTGAATCTTTTTGCTATGTTTGACAGTGTCGTGATCGATACCTCAACGTCATTGTTCCAAGAGAGGAAGGCAAGGTAATGCAGTCCTAGACACATTTGATTTTAGTTAATACTGGCATTCATTGTGCATTGGAATGCTGGAATAAGCAAACATGGCTGTCATTCATTTTTGCTGTTTTTTCCAATCTACATGGTTGTTGTTTTCATGTATATTTCTTTGATATTATGTTCTATTTCCAATCTTCAGTTTATATTGAAAGCAAAGAGCATTCGCAATGAAACACGCGTAACGTTACATAAAGACAAGAACTTGATTTGAATCTTTAATCTGCGCGCGTTTTCTAAACTCTCCGATCATAAAAACATATCCAACCGATCCTATTAACTTGATCCCACCCCCACACACCCCATTGTTTTCAGGACAGAACTTCCATCGGCCCTTTTTATTTCGTTTTGACTGATGCCTCTGTTTCGGACTTGGTTTTTCTCAGGAGCAAAAGGTCTCAGCAGTTTTCAGCAAATTTTTCGCTTTTGTGATACTGTATTACCCCTGTAATTTTTGTTGGCCTTGGTGCGTTTGCTTAATTTTTGTAATGACATCCAATTGCTAGTATATCTATATATAAGCTACGATGGAAAACTGGGTCACGAAAGTGCTGTGAAATTGCCTGTTTGAATACCCCCACGAGAAATACAACTGGCCGCTATACCTGCCACTGATTAAGTCAAGCCAACACTCAAAAAGTGAAACCTTGAGTACGATACGAGAGAATGTTATTGTACCCAACTCTCAGCCATTATCACGGAACAACGTGGCAAGCAATCCACTGTCGTATTTGCTCTTATTCTTTACCGTTGCTTTTGCATGGTGAAGTCAGTAGGTGACCATATTTTGAAATTACATAGAATTCTTTAGAAACATATATGATGTTAGAAACGGTTCTGTTTATAATGGATACATTATATGGTATGGATTTCCTTGCAGATATTTATGCAGGCTGATCAATATTTCCAACAATTCATTCGTAGTAATATATCTTCGAATTGCCTATTTAGGACATTATTACTGTCCAATATTGCTTTCTTATTCGAATATCGAAACGTTTGCAAATCTCTCTTCAGCTTTCGTCAGCGCGACAGGAACTGGATCCAAAGCAGAAGAGGAATAAGAAAGGATTGCCAATACCTCCAAAGGTAATTGTAAAACTTTGCAGTATCATGTAAGTAAATTTAAACACTTATTGACTTGAAATCATCAGAGAGAACCATAACAAAATGCTGTGTATATTGACTTGGTTTTGCCACAAATGCCATAAGCTCAAATCTCGTTCAATCCCTCTCACAATTCTCTGTTAGCAACAGCATTCCAAAACTAGTTCCTGCCTACCCAGTCATCGCAAGACGTTTTTTATGCTCAACTTGCTGTTCTTTTCAGATTTCACTAATCTATTGTAACGTAAATATTTGATTTTTTGCAAATTTATACAGGAAACTGACTGACGGTTGTTATTTTTCTTAAGTCTGACTGGACCTTTTTGGATGGCATATATTGTTGGCAATATGTTGATAACTATATAGCATAAAACCAATCATCTTAACATGCTATGGTCATTTATTTTACGCTGTCAATGTAATTTATTTTCAGCCCCATCCACCGTCAAATCCACAGCAAAAGACTCAACCCCAGTTCTCTCAAGATCAAGGCCGTGGTGCTGTATCAGTTCATCAGTCGAGATTTGAAGTTGTGAAGAAAAGTTCACAGAAGAAAGCAGGACCTCTGAAACAAGTGTAAGCAAGAATATTCATTCGGTATTTACTTATTTAGTTGGTCACCCTGATTTTAACAGAATAAAAGTTAACTTGCTTCTTCTAATTGAGTGTGTTTGCTTTCAACTGTTAAATCTTGGATATGTATTTGTTTTTCCTGAAAAGAAGCTTACACATAGGAGCCATAGGAGCCATGCTGCAGTTCGGTGATATTTCTAGATTTCTTTATATCTGATCTGTTGTTCTTGGGGGGAGGTGGTAATGTTCTTTTGTGCACCTTTTTGCAATGTCTTGAGTTGAGATCGGTCTATTTAATTTTATACATTGTTTTCCTGCGTTCATACCGTAGATTTTTTGACAACATTTTCTTTAATTTTAAATGTGTACTTTTTCGAAACATTACGACAGTTTTCCTGCTTATTAATTGGATTGGTTTACTGTATTCATCTTATTATAATTTGTGATTAGTTGAGACTGACATGTTATTGCACCCTATGTTTCTGTAGTCTTTCCAGAGATCCAAATTTGAAGAACGCCAAGCATTCATTTGTCCTTGCTGATAATGGTATTTCAGAAACGAAGATTCCAAATCCTCAAGAACTTGCGCATAAAAGAGCGGACAGGATTGCAAGAGAAAAGCAGCAGTTAGCTGCAGCAGCATCTGGGGTAAGGCGTATTTGGACTCACTTTGTAACAGCATGTAAAATTCAAGACACTTTCTTTCAGTGCACTATTATTTGCTGACATCAGACTAATAGTTACTAAACGTATTAAAAGTAATAGTTCCAAGATAAGGCAAGCTGGCCTTCCACTGCTGGCCTTCCACTGCTGGCCTTCCACTGCTGGCCTTCCACTGCTTGCCTTCAACTGCTGGCATTGCATAGGTTGACATATACGGTTTGAAGGGAGGCGTGTTGTTCTGTTCTTATTCTACTTGACTATGTTGATGAAATTACTGACAGCAGTAGAGAAGTGGTAGAGTGCTTGTTGTACATACATTAAGATGACTTAAAAAGCTGTTCACAGTCACCCCTTGCTTAGTATTAGTCACTAGAGGGAAAAATTTAGGAATTTGCACGTGATCTTAATTCTTCCCTGACCTATACTGAATTATTCTATACGCTTGCGTAACCATCCGGCCTCGGTGGCAGAGATAGACGCGACCTCTTACACCAACCAGCAATGGAAGTAACCTATATGTAAATTTTATTTGCGCACTTTACTAATCATAATGATCAACGTATATGACAAGATAATTGAAAGCAGTGGATTGTGAAAATGTATGGAAGTCTATGTCTTTCATGGCTCGATGAGTAGAACAACAATAATTATGACTAATTGGCGACTGAATCATGTGCTGCTATGTTCTATAACGTAACTGAGAATTACAAAGAATTAACAGTAAAGGAAGAATTGTGACTTGGAAAACTACAATTATTAGATTTTGTGCTGTAAACTAGTGTTCTTGTGACGTAAAGCACATTAGTATTCACCCTGTGTATGAAATTCCTGAAATTCTCATCTTTTTCTTGTAGATCGAACCCTTCCGATATTTATTAGTTTACTAAGGTATTCGTCTTTTTCTAGGTTCAAGCTCAAACAATTTCTGCAGCGATACAAGATGCAACTCGTACTGTCACAGGACAGACAAGGCCCGTTCCAGCTGTTAGTGTTGCACATCAACCGGTATAGTTCGAGAGATTACTATTTTCTTTTGATTTCGTTGTCTGATCGTAAGCATAATTGCTTGAGAAACCTGTTGTGATGTCAGGAAGCACTTAGTATTTTAAAGTGCGTTCCTTTAGACAGGTTTTGTGTCGATACGTTGCTTTTTTGGGACTGCGATGTCTATGAGGTTTAAACTTTTAATATGTTCTAAAACCTGTGGTTGTTTTCCATAAAAGAATAACCCGCCCATTTTACGTGGAACATTTTCTTTATATCGTAATATTAATAGGAATGAATTGTTACCGGTAACAGTTGTGCTAAACCATTTAATTAATTTTCTCCTGTTTATACTGCAATGCGTGAAACTCTTGGTCAGCACATGCAAATAAAACAAAAGTTTGTGAAGCCAACTTTCAGGCGCACTCGTTAAATCCCCCAAACTTAAGGAGCGGCATATGTTCCTCACTAATAAGTTTGAATTTTTTACACTGAGTTTATGAAAACGAACTGGATATGGCTTTATGTCCACCTCTGTACCAGAGAAACACTGTTACCGTCGTGATATGCAAGTTATTCATTATTTGGTGCTTGTGTAAACAATGTTTTGTAAATCTATATATTTTTGTCTTGTGAAGTCGTGACTATTTCATTGCAATAAAATGAAATGTTGAAAAATCGCTTAACTTTGAGAACACACCCTAGCGACTCATCTGTATTTATCATACCTTTTGCTTGTTATGTAGATGACTCATGCCAGCAAGGGAACTGCTCTCAGTGTCGCAGGACAAGTAGTTTCTACTGCAACTATACTTAAAGGTAAAACGTTTCTCTTCAGTTTCAGCTTTGATATTAAATGACAGGCCTCGTTTTCTATATGATGGGAATTTTATTTTCTTACATATTGTTAAGAAGGTGACCTTGGCTATGCTTTGATACTAGACTATTCTCATGTACGTATTAGATATTGTCATTGTTAATGTCCACAAATTTGGATCAAAAATTGTTGAAAATGTCAAACAATTTGTCTATTTTTGTACCAACATCTTCGAGGATTCGAAAAATAAATAGAAGTATCGCAAGTAAAGGCATGGTTTCATTTATAGAAATGTAGAAGGACAGGGCAATTCGGTTATATATGTCGAAACTGTCCAAACACGCTTACAGTTTAAATGTGACTTTTCAGACATCAAGCATTTCTTATCGTCGGACTCCTTTTGTACATTTTGATTTTATTTTTATTTAGTCGTGTAAATTTGAAGTTATGTGCACCTTATGCAGATAAACACGTATGCATTTCTGAACACGTAAATAATCAGTTCATGTGTTTACTCACTTCAAGGTGGCCTAGTTTTGACTTCGACCACAGCGGTATCAAGCGGCACTAACACAATCGTGGTCAATCCTCCCAACCAAGCCTCTTTTAATGCTGTAGGCAAGAGAGTGTCAGCTCAGATACCAATTTCGCTCAGTCAGCTTTCAACGGTGTGTATTTCCAGTATTTTTACGCTTATCGTCACATTTTGAGTTAACGTTTGCTATCAGACGGGGAAAATAAAATTCCCGCTTCGAATATACCTTTGTGAAGGAAGTAAAATGTATTGACCTTGTAGATTTTTTAACTTTTAGTCACTGGTGCACAGCGCTACAGACCCTGACACAGATCACACATTACTATACGCTTACTTATAGCTTAGTACATGACATCAAAATCCGTCTTTCGTCTTTACCGGTGTACATGTTCGATAGATACTTCCTATTCTTAGGACCAAAGTACCTGGCCAAACTCTAATGAAAGTAGTGTATTATACTGATTAGTGATTTATAGGAGTTAATTGTAATGTTTGCGTGTAGTGTCCTAACACCTGTTTACCATGTATCCTTTGTACTCGTATCAACTGTATGATGTAATCTTTTTTGTCCACGTAGAATGTGGTCACTACGATTGCTGTATCAGGAACACGGCTTTTACAGACGCAGCCAACGCAGGGAACATCAACGCCAGTTGTCAGCCAAAGACTACTACCCACAGCTGCCAGTCTGGCTGTTGCAAGCTCATCTGCAAGTGGCATTTTTACGACTATGATTCCACCGGTTGGTAGAGTTTAAATGCTATATATGCATGATTGTCTTTTAATTTGATGTACTGGGTGCCTTCTTTTCGGTTAAGCTAGCATCATACTTTTCTTAATAATTTATCTATGATCCTGGCTTAGCAACTCAGTTCACTTTAAAATGAGCAGGTGAATCTAGCTCATAGACATTAGACTGGGTTTAATGCTCTGCAATTTGACCTTTATGCCTGTGCTCAAATTCTCTTAGCTGTCAGAACATAACGCGTTTAACCATTGCGAGATCTGATACTGTGAGTAGAGACAGCTGTTTGCCGTTTAGCCCGAATTTTCGGGAATAGATGGTACTTGTTATCATATGGCGTTTGTTTAAAATTGGATATTTCATTCGTTTTGTGCTAGCCCATCGTCAGTACATTATTGCCCTCGTCTTGCAGTTTGCTGTTGAGGTTAATAGTTGATTACTATCGACCAATATCGGGAGTGAAGAAATCAGTAGTAACGACTAAATCGAATGAATTTTTTTCCTCAATTTTTTCTTGTTATAGTAGTAATTGTAAACTTGTAGCCATTTCCAGAAAATGGTGTTGGGAACGAGTTGTGCTCTATGGTAACAGTAAATATAATTATGCTTGTGACTGGAAGTGAAGGAAAAGTGCTTCATTGTCTTGGTATTACAAAAACTTCTTTGGTGTGACCTCCTTTTTAGGGACAGATTGTACGTGGCGTAACTGGAAGTATTACTTCGACAGGTGAGGGTGCTTTCCAAGTTAACTTGAAATGATTTCCTTCCCGTTATCACTAACTATAGTCCGTGTTGATTTGATTTTAATCTGGTGCATTTTGTTTTCATTTTCCTGTACTAAGGTATTGTTATTCTGCAAGCATAAATGTCGTTTAGATCTACAATTAATGTTGCTCTGGCAGAAGTTAAAGACTTATTACTCACATAACGAGCGCGACGTTTAATTTGCTTCTTGGTCTCCAAATTACCTAGTCACTCTATACTTCATTATGAGCAATTACAATATTGAGTTGATTATTCTATGAGTGCAACTGGAGGGATAGCAAAGGACAGTGTATGTTTTCTGGATATGTCGAAATGTCCGTCATGATTTTTTGTTAGGTAAAACGATTTGCCGTATAGTAACGTTACTTTTTTGTCGTCGTGATTTGAACTGATCCCAAACTTTTATTTTTGGTAATTTTTGTCGTGAACTGTTGTTGCTAGATTTATGGCACATTTTATAATCTATTGGGATTTGCCTTCCTGTAATCGAGTATCCAAATGTATGCTTGTGAGTGATGATAATATATTCTAAGTTTATAAAGAAGCAATTATGATTTTTTTGTTGCTTTTATGATTATTGGTGAACTTCTAGTGTAGTCTAATTTCTATATTCTTGTTTTCCAATAACAAGGCACACAACTTGTAGGAAGTCAACAATTACTGAAAGGAAAACCCCTCACTCCGCAGCATATTGCACTAATTAGGCAGAATGCCTTACAACAACAGCAGCAACAACAAACTTTGCAGAAAGCCCAACAACAAAGACTTCAACAGCAGAAAGCACAACAGCTTAAATTGATTCAGCAACAGCAGCAACAACAAACCCAGACATCCCAACAAACACAGCAACAACCTCAGCAGCAGAAAACACAACAGCAAAGTACAACGCAGGCCACTGCGCAACAGACAACAGTACAGCAATCTACCACGCAGGCTGTACTGTCACAAGCCACGAAAATTTCGCAGCAAACGGTTGTTACAACTGGTCAGCTTGCAGGTCTGACTGTGCAAACCATGAAACAACCAATGTCGGTCCGTGTGGCTACACCTCAGCAGATCACAGCGCAGCAATTAACACCTCAACAACAACAACAGCTTTTACAGCAAGCGTTACAACAGAAACAACTTTTTCAGCAAAAGACACAACTTCAGGGTCAAGTAAGTTCGTTATGAGTATTTCCGTTATAGTCCCTACTGCTATAGTGCCTATTTAGTTAATATGTTAAACCTAAGGTTTTAAGATGTAAGAACGTCCAAAGTATCAGACCCCCCTCCCCGTTTATGATATTTGCTGTAAAATATTTACATTCTGTTTTTGAAATCTCAAGACACAGGAAGTAACGCTTTTTCTAGATCTGACCTAAAATGGAGAATACTTTGTATAATTGTTGGATGCTTTATTACAGTTTCGTGAAATGCCACACCTTATACAAAAGCTGGAGCTATCCATCTCATGTCGGTAAAGTGCCGGTGAAAATTTCATTGATTATTTAACTTGTACAGTATTTAGAGACCAACATTGCCAATATTTGATATGACTGGATCGTTAGGGAATTTTAAAAGTGACTTGATTTTTGTTTTAGCGTCAATGCAAAACCGAAACTGTCACATTTGAATTTTACTGAGGCCACACTTGAAAATTAAGCAACCTTTTAATTCTTGCAAAGACGCACGATGCAAAGAACTATTATGCCATTTTACAGATGCCATTTTTTGTTCTTTTGTGGTTTTTTCGCTCGTGACAGAGTCGATGCACAGTAGCAGTACGCCAAACGTGTTAGAGC
>JANTCA010057724.1:0-17060 GCA_024741275.1 Chironex yamaguchii
CATCATCATCATCAATATCATCATCATCTTCATAGTCATCATCATCACAGTCATCATCATCATCATCATCATCGTAGTCATCATCATCATCATCATCATCATCATCGTAGTCATCATCATCATCATCATCATCATCATCATCATCATCATCATCATCATCAATGTCATCATCTCTCTGATCATCATAATCAATATCATCATCATCATAATCATCATCATCAATGTCATCATCATCATCATCACTCTGATCATCATTATCAATATCATTATCATCATCATAGTCATCATCATGATCTCCAATATCATCATCATCATCACTCTGATCATTATCATCATCAACAACAACAACATTATCATCAGCATCATCACCATCATCATAATCACTCTGATCATCATCATAGTCATCATCATCACTCTGATCATCATCATCATCAATATCATCATCATCATCAATATCATCATCATCATCAATATCATCATCATCTTCATAGTCATCATCATCACTATGAACATCATCATCATCATAGTCATCATCATCATCACTGTAATCATCATGATCTCCAATATCATCCTCATCATCGTCATCATCAAAGTCATCATAATCATCATCACCATCATCATCATCATCATCATCATCATCATCATCAATGTCATCATCTCTCTGATCATCATAATCAATATCATCATAATCAATATCATCATCATCAATATCATTATCATCATCATAGTCATCATAATCATCATCATCATCATCATCATCAATGTCATCATCTCTCTCATCATCATAATCAATATCATCATCATAATCATCATCATCATCATCATCATCACTGTGATCATCATCATAATCATCATCATCACTATGAACATCATCATTATAGTCACAAACATCATCGCCTTAATTATGGTCATCACCACTACCACCAGCACCATATTGTCACACTCTGCAAAATGCATTTTAAATGGTTAAACCACTTTGATGGCACCCCTCTTGCCAATCGCTTGCCATTTTTCTCCCGCATCTTTGTTTGAGTGCTATATCGCTTTCTCAAACCCCGATATTTCCCTGACTGGTGGTGACGTGGGCCTACTACTTCATATGCCAGCATATGACAAACGAAAGTCAATTTATGGTTTCAGCCAAAAAGCAGGTTGTAGTTACAATAACTACTTTAATCTTCTCCCACAAATCTTTTCATCAGAAATGGATTTTGTATGAGATGCTCATAGTAACGGACGCCGTTAAATAATATTAAATTCCTTATAATTCCATTTGGACCGTCACCGTCTAGTTCACATTACGATCGCGCCAGAATCAAAGAACGTACGTTATGATATTATGATGTAATTAAATACCATAAGAATGCCATTTTACCTCCTTATAGTCTGAATGCCCTGTGCAGCAGTTTTCCCAAGTGGCCTTGATACTATAATAAATAACAAATAACACGTAATTCAACTCTTTAGATTGTATATAAATCAAAGTGTTATAAACTGTGATCATAAAGCTTCTTAACACTTAATCATTGACGGTATCATATCCGATGGTAGTGACATGGGGTGACATTGATCAGATGAATACGATCGTACCAGATTACCAAAAGCAATTATGATGCTACTACTACTGCACTCAAACGTCCTCTCCTTTGTATTAACTAGGGAGTGAAGAGTGTAACATAATAAATGGTAATGAAGATCATGGTAGACGACTCCAAATAAATGGAGTTCTTTAGCGCTCAAAACCAAAGCTACATGTCACACTGTTTGTTGTTACAATGTATGGTAGCTTTGCTTTAAAAAGACCAGGACGTCTTCAATCTGGGCCACATTGTCAAACGCGTAGTCTTTACCCAGCAACATGCAATAATAACGCGTGTCATTGTTAACAATAAAATAAATAATATAAAATTATATATAAACAAGCAATAGTGTTATCAAAATAACCATACTACGAACCTGCTAAAAAGGCGATCTGGTTTATCAAAGCGGCCATTTTGTAAACACAGCATATGTTCTGGTGCTAATGGGAAAGAAATGGAGAAAGGAGGGCAAATTGCAGTAGCATAGACGTATTCAGTATCCACGGTTTTTTTATTACAAAGTAGCAAAAAAAACGCGAGAAACCAAAGAAATTAATCTCTCAATAATCTCTCAAAAAGAAATAACGTTTAAAAATTTTACACTTGTACTGATTTAAATGCAATGTCTTCTAAATAATGAAAAAACTCTAAATTTGTACTTGTCATTGCTTTTAAAACAATCCCATATACACCACACATACCATATGCGACCTCGTCTCAGCCTCGTTTTGGTATGACATCCTATAAATGCTCCTGTTACAATGACTAATAGAAAATTATGAACAAGACGATGTAAACTTACCAACACGAACGAGGTAGAACAAAACAAAACCAGGCGTTGAATAATGCGAACCATATAAAAATTTGGGCTCTGGCATCGTAGAGCATCGTGACTACAAGACAAAAAGGGAGGAAGATACCCTAATAAAGATCGCAGCATTGGCAGGTTGGTACATTCCTCGCTTTGCGTGCGGAAGGTTGTCGGTTCGAATCCATGACTGGATCATCCAAACGACTGAAAAATGTACACAATGGCTGTCTGCTTAGCAATCAGCACTCACGGGATACGTTAAGGAAAATAAACACGCAGTACTACCGGTGGGCAAGCCCCCTGCTGTGAGATTCACTGAGCTTGTACAACTGTGCAGCCCGAAAACTAAGGCAACGGAGAAGGGGGCCGCGCTATACATCAAATTATGCGGGAAGGAATTTAGATTTTTGACAGTGTGCAAGAAAAAAGACAAAAGACGAAGGACAAAAAATTGCTGCTTAAAACTGATTATAAGGCTTTAACGTACCAGCCTTGTACAAAGCGCTGTTGGACTGAAAACTTGGTTTCAGCTGCTTACAAGTTGTGTTACTAAGCGGACGAAATCCAGAATTGAGATCACTCAGGATCACTTATGACAACTCTCAAATGGTGCCAGAACCGAAGAGGAAAAAGGAGGAATCTATTTTTAGTGTATTTGTTAACACTGAAAGTGAACATAAGGTCATATCCCAAACAAAAAAAAGTTTTTTTCCAACACTGTATACTTGTCTAAATCGCAAGATAAATATGTAACAAGGATCCATCCATCCTGTGACACAAATTGATGCCACACTTACTTTAAGCTGCTTGAGTCGTGTTTCATCAAGAGCACCTATTGGTTTTGATAAATCCCGGAAAGTTTCTGGGTTCGTTAAATCTAAGAAGGAACAAAAAGACGTAGATTGACTCCTGTTCATAAGACGTATTACATTATCTCAAACCGTGCTGCTGAGAAATTACTCCAGTGTTGTCAAGTCCAACGTACTGCAACAAGAACCACTACACGCAAAAGAAATACTATACGAAATACGAATCCCAGACAATATAAAGAAACATTATGAGAGCACCACTCTAGGCTAAGAAAATCAATGCACAAATACAGAAGTAAGTGTACAAAGTTTACAACCCATCCAAATAAAAATCTCTAGCTTTCAATTTTTACCTCAAATGTCATTAACACCCGAGAGGCATAGTTAATTGCAGTACGTAACAAATGTTTTCTACCATAACGAGATGCATCAAGGTGTCCACTTCCCTGATTTGTCACAGGTCTTTCTATCTCAGACTATCTGTTGGTCTTCTACCTATTATCCTGTCCCATGACTGAGACCTTGTGCATCGAAAATTCACAGATGGGTCGTTTTCCTATCCAAACGGGCTGCAAGTTACAACTTTGATATCTGCTAAACAGTAGCTTTGCAACATTTTAAAACGGTTATCTCACAGGTAATGACAACTCGGCAAAAGTAAACAGCCAGGAAAATTTCCCTAAAAAGGGCCATGCTGCTCAAGAAACGTTTGGCTTTCTATTACTCAGTGATTACTGGGGCTTAAAACAGCAAGATTCGAGAACGCTAGGGATGAGCGTGGGGCCAAGTGGAGATCACCGGAATGAAAATAAGGCCCAGTTTAGATGTCGTATTTCAGTCGAGCTTAATTAAATTATCCAAAATCTAACACAAATTGGACAAACGAGCGTATGCAACTTATGCGTCGCATTTTGCATCGCATTTCAACTACATTCAGGAGTTGGTTTTGATTTTGGTACGCAAACATAATGCACAAGCACTTCTTAATTAGACATTAGCAAATTAGTGACCAAGATCTTAATCAGTTGCTCTTGTGTTAGATAACCTAACAGTACATCATAAACTTGAATCACGTATATTACAACAGTTGGATTTAGATAATTGATCTTTCATTGATTTAATTATAACATTGAACTTAACATGACGGAAATTTGACATGAGAGCGACGTCTAAACTGAGCATAATGCTAATTAGAAAAAAACTGCAATCAGACTTGAGGAAAAATAATCCACATTAGCCGACTTCTATGCGGTAAAACTTACCGAGCTCTAAACTAGTATAATCTTTTATGACCCAAGGGAATACTGGGTATTGTGTTAAATCATTTAAACTTCTATCCGCTTGGCTGAAAGAAAATTATGGAGAATAATACACAAATTTATATCACCATATTAACACGTCAACAAAATTCTACGTAGCGAATAACGTGATTCCAAACTACTGTTTCTAAGAAATTGTTCAGAAATTATTCTACTGAAGCAAAGTTTCAATCCTGTTCGAATGACAATGTAGCAATGTTCAGTTACAACAACACAACCACTCCTTAATATTTTCACTGCAGTCAACTTAGATATTTTTGTATGCAAAGAAATAATCTACAAGAGCAAACCTTACAATACAGTGATCCATTTGAAGACTGTTAAAATATAGATAGCAACAGTTAAAAAGACAAGTTTAAAATCAAAATCATACAAAAATATAAAATAGCGACATATACAAGTGCCTTTTATGCTATTTACAATGGGGATTAGCATTTCAGGATAACAACCGCAACGATGACTGGGCTATAATGCCAATTAGACATGTCTTGTGTTCCTCTTATGAAATGAAAACACAGCCATGTCTAAGACCAATTATTAGCATTCTTTGTGAGCATACCGACTAATTTACAAAGACCCACCTGTTTAAATACATTATGTAGTCGAAATTAGAAATTGCACCAGATTGCCATTTCAAAGTCATATTTGCTTGACCAGTGTCTTCCAGAGAAATTTCTGCAAAAAGACAAGGGCGCAGCTGAGGTAGAAGGTCAAAAGAACTTATTGAGAATGAAACATCATGGACTAAGTTCATAAGCTAATTTTGGGCAGATATAACTATACAATGACTTATGTATTTTTGTTCATTGTAGAAATTAATGTGAAAGTACAATTAAACGAACCATCACCTCAGCTTAAGACTTTCCGAATTGATATTCTGCCGCTCAGTTACCGCAACGGAATTTCTTAGGAGTGAATGCTTTAACATCATAATTACCTCCGCCAACGGGGTTAGGATTTTTCCAGCGTATGTTTGTCTGTCTGTCTGTCTGTCCTTCACTTTCCGTATCTGAAACTAACTTTCAGAGTAAGTGACCGCAGCTCTACCTAGAACTCGTATTCTCAATATCGGACAGATTAGATAGAGTGTCAGAATAAGTGAGACAAACCATTTCATCGACATAACATCAAAATGGGAACACCCATTGTGCGTGTACCCACCTTCTTGCCCTAACAGCAGATTATACAAGTTGTCTCTCTCTTCGCCAGTATCCAGGACTAGATACATGTCTTCGGAGGGACTTGAAGAAAATATCTCTAAACCCTGAGAGGTAGGTCAATAAAAGGTTTGGGATGACTGCGTGTGTATAATTAGTACAGTTACGAATTAACTGAAGGTCAAGTTCACCGACGCGCCAATGCAAACAGTACAGGCACTATACGCTAAAATGGTAACAATGAAAACATTTAACGATAAAATGACTATATGCTTGAAAAGAATTCAGATACAGGCAGAATTCTCTTAAAGATGAGAAGCAATATAATTTTTTTGCATGGGGCAATTAAAGGTTATGATCAAATGAAAAAACCAACGAAAACACCTCTGCTTAGGTTACAACAATCGAACCCAAAATATACAAAATTCAAACAGAAACACTTTTTACTTTTGCAATAATTGTTGTGCAAAACAAATATCTAAAATTTCATTTTTTATTTGTAGATTTATTTGTATTTATCAAACATGTTTTGTTTTCAACATGTTTAGTGTAATACGGCCTGAATGCCACTATGCTATTCACTGCTGACCGGCAAACCAAAACATTTTTCATGTCCACCTTGACTTTAACATTTATATGTAAAATATGTTGTTAATTACTAGCGTGATAAGTTATCTGCTCTGTTTTTAGTGTGTCATATACTTGGATGAGAAGCAATATACTCTTTTACAAGGGACGAGCAAAAGTCATAACCTAATAAGAAAACAATGAAAACACCGCTACTTAGGCTACAACATTTCAAAGCCACACTACAGAAAATTCAAACAGAAATGGTTATTGAGCATTGACAAATACAGCAGACGAATAGCGCAATAAGTATGATTATAAAGATGTGACAGCATAATTTGCTCTTCAGATGTAAGATGTGCATAATTAAGCAAGAACAAATACAAAGATGTAGTATTAATTAAGCTAACGAAAAAATTGTTGGAAGTGCGCAAATCACAAATTACGGATGTCGATCTTGCGCATAATCATTACACAGAAGTAATATAAGCTAAAATAATGACCAAAACATACCACAGGGCGGAGAAGATATCGCCTTTTAACAACTCGCTTCACGTTTGATAACTTTAATTTTAGAACGGGGACCTGAAATCAGAACAATAAAACCTAGTAACTACTTTCGATACCCGCAAAACGCTAGTTCCACTTAGGTGTGATGACTGTGTAAATTTGTAATGGCTGACCCTTTGAGTTTGGAACAGGGTTGCACCGTCTGCATACAAGGCATCTGAGCTAAAGAGTATAATAAGGCAGTAGCGGTCCTATTGGTAAATCATTAGAATCAAGAACAATAAGGTTCTGGTTGAAAGCCAAATATCGAGCGAAATTAATCACCGCGCCCATAGACGTAGTGCCAGGTGACAGAAGAAGCGACACAGATCATATGTTACGACGATATGATATCATATGACGGTGATCACGGGTCAGATAGACGGTTAATAACATCAACGAGCAAGAGGGAGCTCCCATCAAAGCAGCATCAGTTGTATGCACCCATGTATAAAAACGTTTAAAAATTCATTATACAAATCAAGTTATGAAAAAAAGCTACCTGATTTACCGGACTGAACAGTTAGTGAGTTGATAAATACGCTAGTTACCAGATACGGAAATATAACTATTTCTCACTGAACAAATAAAGCTCACAACGTATTTTGGAATCGAGATCTCCTTCCTCGTAAAAAGATTTCGAAATTCATGGTATATTCTGGATGTTATTTTAAACCTGATTTTATTTTAACGTTAAATGTAATTAAGAGAAATTTCTACAAAGCAGACTAACAACAGGATGTCTTTTCTAATTCATCAAAGTCTCTTCTTAAAAGAGAGTCCAGAAACGGCATCTCAAAAGCACTCACAAAAAGAAAGTCCAGAAGTGGCATCCGAAAAATACTCACCGGTTCTACGTTATTAAAAGGTTGGAAGTATAATCGACTTGATGTTAACAAAATACGTCCTGGATTACACACCAATGGCGTAACTCTATCACCTAAAGATCAAGTAAATGCAATCAGATTAATAAGAACTGAATGTATTAAGATAAAACGAAATTTGATATATTGAATTTACTTGATAATCTTGATAATCGTGCGCAAGTGTTAACCATGAACAACAGAAAATATATCATGGTCTATGGCCATGTACGAACCTGTTGTTTCATGAATAATCTTTTCGTAAAGGTCTTCAATCCTGCGGAGAAACAGTAAAGATCTATTAAAAGTTTTGTTGCAAAGCACGCAGGTGTCAGTCTTCAAGGAAAAAATAGTCGCAGCATTCTTTGCCCTCTTAGGTTAGCAATTAAATGTGAAATTCTTAAATTATACAAAATGTTAAGCAGTCGGAGGCATGTTCTTTATGTTTTGATGTCATGTCTAATTGCAGAGTGACTGGGAAGCATGACATCGAATAACTAAGCGACAAAATGTACGTCATGTGGAAAAGAACGACAAGACCGTTGGAATGCGTCTCGATCTAAAAGGTAATTGTTTCACGACTGCAGTTTAACTTTTTTACTCTGGAATAGGTAAATATGTATTGGTAAATAACGAATAAGCTTAGAGAAACCATTGTCGGAAAATGAAAATCAGACAAGGACGTCTTTCAAAACAAATATCCCCCTCCTGAGCTTTTTATAGTAGTTTGTGGTAGACTTGGATCGATCCATCAACGCTATAGAAGTTCTTGTCGTTTAAGTTTAGCTTATCCTAAATTTTATAGACTGTTAGAAGAAAAATTCTTGCAGTATATTTTCGATACTTTAAATCTTTGCAAAGTGATTTTCAAATGCAATATTTGTTATAATTATGACCACGCACCTATGTTCATTGCATGGAAACCCACAGTAGTCTCTAAGTGAGTAAAAACAGGACCTGCTTTATGATTTTAAGAGATACATTAGGAGTCACAGAGTAATTATCAAATTTTATGAATACTATGCAAGAGAATGCTCCCTTGTACTGATGGCATAAGACATACGTATTAAGCCGTATAAGCGTTCTTCTGAAACAAAATGAACCGTAAACCAACAAACAAAGAACTGACCAACTTGTATTGAAGGTTATTCTTGACTGCCTGGATCGAACCATTGATGCCACCTACAACGCAAACAGGAAGTAAGAATTAGCTCCAAAACATAAACTTGGCTACTTAATACTCCTCTGAACGTAGACACTGTTTCTACAAAAACATTAAGGTTATACTCCAGATATAGGAGCTTTATCATGTCATGTGTCGTAAGCTTTTTCTCAGTTCAGAAAAAGTTTACGACTCATGACATGATAAAGCTCCTATATCTATGGCTTCCTCTGAGTCCACAAATTTAACAATTTTGAAGACCTTTTTACCCAAAACCTCTCCCTTATTCTGGCTCTTAAAAAATCCACCACCACCCTCTTCACCCCAAATACCAAACAATACATAAAACGAAAGATAAAGCACCTGCGTAAAGTCACTTTTAGCAGCCTGATTAAGGGAGAAGTATCTCTTGAAATGTAGCTCTGAAAAAGCTTACGACTCATGACATGATAAAGCTCCTATATCTATGGCTATCTCTGAGTCCATAAATTCAAAAATTTTCAAGTTTGTACTCATTGAGATAGCAATTGCTTCTTCATTAAGAACCCAGCGCAGCTAGCAGTCCATAGCATTTGTTTATCGTACAATGATAATTGTCTTGTTTATAGGAAGAAGGACTACAACGATGATGTTATATTACCAAAAATATTCATCCAAAAACTAGAATTCAGAGCAGCAAAAAAGGCGAACAAGACAACAAAATAATTTTACAGAATAAGAAAGCAGCCATATAAAACAAGAATGCAACAACACAAATAACAAGAAAAAAGGCAAATATACAAAACATGAACAAAAACACCCAAGATAAGTGAGAGAATACAGACCAAAAAGGCATAGTGCAAAGTGAAAGAACCATGCCAGGTGCAAAGTGAAAGAAAAGAGCATACAGCAAAAATCACTTACCATTCCATTTTCTTCGTGTGGATCTAGTTCCGAAGCTTTAAGTAGCTATAAAAAAATGATTGAATGTAATCTTAGGGCTTTTTAACACAAAAAACTAACAGTCTTGAATCCTTCGAAATTTAAACCACGAGGTGTGAAAAGCAGAGCAGAAAATTAGGGCCATAACACTGATGACAGCCATCGTCTGGCAACGACTGACAAACTTACTAATTTGACCAAATGCTATACCAAAAGTAGGGCACGACAATGTTATTACTGGACATGGGAGAGGGCTACTTGTCAGACACATTACCCCAAGCTTGCGGACACAATACCGAAAGTAAGATTACTATAACTTTGCACAGTTTCTAAGGTCTACTCAATGACACGAATTGCACCTTGACAGTCACGGTAAGCAATTAAAGTTACAGGAAAACTGCGAAGAAAACAAACTGAAAAGATTGGCAATAAAATGTGCTAGGAAATAATTCTCTTGTGCTACAATAAGGCAGTCGTTATAGTCAATTCCTAAAAAGCTATTATGCTTCTTACAAAACACTGCAATTATAGCTAAAGAAATGCTCAATGTTGGCTTGTCTAGTGAACAACAAAAAAGCTACTCATCAGGCACGTAAATACTAATTACGCACTTGTAATGGGTGTATGATGGCTTGTTTGTTGCATATTGCAAATTGTTGGCAAATATCCCGTATTATAGATTTGAAAGAAAAACTGCACGACAAACTACGTCCAGGGCAAAGAAATTCCGCACCGACCCCAGTTTGCACACTATTGACTTTAGACTACAACAGTTCAATCTTTCAAGCTATCAAAACAATGGAAAATCACAAAAACTATAGATTGACGACTAATTCAACATGCAATATGGCAATGATTTTATTATGTCAGGTTGAGTTTTTTGTGTCATACACTCCAATCATGGCCATATGCTACCGATATTATAGATGGTTATCAGACTATATTCTCTGTTCGACGTTACTTGACCCATCAGCCTGACTTACTTGACCTTGAACATAAACAAAGGACCACCTTTTACAAAAGAACGAGCAGATGGCAGTACTTGTTGAGATGTGGCAATAAATTCCATCATCATGAATTTGTAGTAGGAATCCCTGGTTTAAGAGGCAGATAATTAACTACCTGTGCTTCTACTGTCTAATATCAGTGGTCTTCCTCCTAAATGGTACGTCTGAGGAGTATTTTAGTTATACTTCATGTGTAGGAGATTCCTCCTATTTCCACACCTACGACCGTTCAAATCGAAAACAAAGTACTTGAGGACAGCATGTGCCAGTCCTTGCATTTGATACCCAAGTTAAAGGGGAGTGCCCCGCGCCAAAACAAGGTCACAGGTATTGTCAGCCAGGAATTAACAAATAGCGTGCTTCTGTCAATTTCTACACACAAGATTCAATTGTCTATCGTTAAGATTTCATACTTTGAAATGCAGTAAATCACCTAGTACGTGAGCACACAGCTTTTAGCTTTT
The DNA here is from genome assembly GCA_024741275.1 of Chironex yamaguchii. Taxonomy (NCBI): domain Eukaryota; kingdom Metazoa; phylum Cnidaria; class Cubozoa; order Chirodropida; family Chirodropidae; genus Chironex; species Chironex yamaguchii. Next base: position 11,210 of record JANTCA010057724.1, read on the forward strand.
ACCCTTTGCATACAAATAGAGTATAAGACCAGGTCTCCAGTTGTAATATAGTTCTATTCAGTTGTTAATTTCATGTTCTAAGAAACGTGTTAAGGTCTAATGAAACATTCATACTATACACACCATTCTTCAAATGTTTTCATTTTTAATGGTCCATGAGCATAATAAATGGCTTTACTGTTATGACACATGTGTACTATACACACCATCCTTCAAATGTTTTTAGCAAATCAGCTTTCATTTTCAATGATCTATGAGCATAATAAATGGCCTTACTGCTATAGACATCTGTACTATACAAACCATCCTTCAAATGTTTTTAGCAAATCAGTTTTCATTTTCAATGATCTATGAGCATAATAAATGGCTTTACAAAAGAACTTTCTCCAATATCTTGCTCACCAACGAAAAGAACAACATTTAACACAAATTTCTAGAAAGCAACTTGCACACGTGCATACCTGTTCAACTTGTGGCAGTACAGCAAGCAGATTTACAAAATTCAATGAAAATAGGTGCTTGCTTTTCTCCTGAAACAAAAAATAAGCATTTGTGTTACAAAAAACCTTACTGGAAATTGTGTCAGAAAGACAACTAATCTCGAACAGGGAAAAGAAAAACACAACTGCAAGTCAAAAAGTTTTTTAAATAATCTTGCATTTAGTGATAGTGAATGTCTGTGACAGAGCATGTGATGATTTCTAATTCCTGGGTGTTTTATAGCCAGTTTCATCTTTACTTTAGATATGCTCACGAATGCACAAAGAGGAAGTTACGAAAATAAAGACAGCAGCAGTATACTTGCCGATAGTTATCAGATTTACCCAAAAAATTAATTCTCATCACAATGCAAGCAACACACCTCTAGCTGCCTTATTCTGAAAACGGAGATGTAAGAAAATAACATGATAATGAAACACTAGTACAAACCCGGATGTATTTATATGGTCCGACGACATTTGCCTCTTTCATGCTAACTGTCTAGGTAAAATGAAAGTGAGCAGAACTTAAATAAAATTGTATTCAATTGACACATGTGTAATTAAATGTAAAATCATTCCATTAGGAGTTTATTTCTCCTTCTGTCACTTCTCCCAACTTTTACAAGACTGGCTATTGCATTTGTCATAGCAACTAGTGCAAATCAAGGCTCTAATGCCTCGACATTAACAATCCATCACACAGATATCTGGAGCGACAACAACCATGCCCAACACCAAAGACCTTGTTTCAATATGTGCTGATATATGTGGTATATCAAAATCAGAAGAACAATGCAAATGAAGCAAGGAACAAAACATAATTTTTTCGAAAAAAAATCATATATCAATCATTTATAGCGGGGCTTCTTAAAATACACATTACAGCAATTAAATTAATTATAATTATTTGTCTCAATTTCGGAGTTAACAAGAAGCAAATTAATTTTCTCTGTTGTTCAAGGGGACAAAAATGGCTTGTCAATACACTGTATAACCACTCCTTGTTGATATCTCAATAAATGAAGGCAATTTCCTTGAAAATGATAATCCTTTCTACGGATTAATTTAATTTAATTTAATTATTATTCCTGGAAAAAGCTAGACTAAATCAATTGCAAAGTCTGTTAGTTACTTCTGTACCCAACATACTTGAGATTGTCCTTGACATGTCTATAATCAAAGCCTGCATTGCATACTGTTGACTCAATTTCCTTAATGGTATCTCTCATATAATACGTGATGCATTTGGTCCTGAGTTAGAATCTATATTGGATTCTCTGTTCCATGATCATGATGATGTTGCTCTCCAAACATTTCTACAATCATTGATGCATTGACTTGCTTACTAAAACTTGAAAACTGTGGAAACTATTGACAAATGAATGCTGAATTGTTGTCTTACTTTTGGATAAGTCTGAATTGTTTTTTCTTTGCTCACTTATGCAGCTTTTCACATAGAAGGGTCATTTTACCTTGTTATGAGCCAGTTGAATCTTGGATGATAGTCAAATGAAAACAAACACAGGGTTTTGAAAATACCATCAATCAGCACTGAGCAATACAAGCATGACAAGTAAGACAATAACACGGGCAGAATATCAGTTTATACAGGTCTTGAAAATAGCCTAGAACATTTGGGAATCTTCTATAAATTTCTTCACGTGCACATAATATATTGCAGTAAGTGCATGTTTAATTATTTTATGACAGGCAATGCTAGCACATTCTAGAATATACAGAAAGTTTGTAGTTTGCCAGATGCAAAATGTTAAGGCAGGTTCTGGGTAGTAATGTCCAGAAGTGTTGGTCAAAGCCACAAGGAAGAACAAGTAGCATGACAGCAAAATCAAACAGATATAATATCTATGAAATCCAAAGCCTTACCACTTTTGCTTCTACTATGATGACATCACCTTTGGTATCCAATCTATCAATGCCATACAAAATATAAGGCATTATACATCACTTGTTGCATTCATACAAATTATATGGAAACATTAGTAGTATGGTCATCAGAAAGAAAGCACGAAAATTATGACAAAGTGTTTCAATTATTGTTCATAGACTAAACGTAATCAGAACTGGATACAATCACCTAAAGAAACGATTGAAAGCCTTTTCTCTTCTAGTTCCCTTTTTCTGGTGTAGACACTCACTTATGGCTTGTAATGATGAAAATTGATGTAACGATTCTTTCAAGTACCACCTTGATCTTGATCAAATCATTGACTACTGTTCATCCAAGTGGGTCAGTAGAATTTAGACTTCCTGGATGCCTTCCACATCTTAGAAGGGGCAAAGGATTCGGACATCACTGGGGTCAAGGTTAATTGACATATGGCTACATAATCCACCCAGCAGAGGCAATTTGAAACTAAACCACAAGTGAATAATCTTATCAAAAGTAAAAAACTGCAGTATCAGGGAATTCGCAAAAACTACACATGAACACGCTTTTCTTCCGTGATATTTGACCATTTCCAATACCAGAGGTGTATACTAAGGAGTGACAACTAAAGTGGGTCAAACAAACCAGTTTTCAGTATTGACATGAGACCTGGCAGTGTAGAAATCTGATGCTAAGCATCTTGTGTGGTTCCCTCAAGTGCAGAGACTTAAAGGCCACAAAGAGGCACAAAAAATTTTCTAACTGACAGGCATCTGTGAGATGCAAGTAATCTCCTACACAACATTGCTTCCAAAGCATAAACTGCATTTCACTTGCATGACACTACCAGGATAGGGTAATGACTGGTTACAACCTAAAGGTAGAGGGGAGCAACAAAAATATCTGGAGAACCACCCAGGTGTCAAGGAATACTATAGATGGAAATAACTTGCAGTACAACACCCTACCAAGAATGGAGAAGCAAATTATATTTTGCCGCAACATCTTCATGAGCAACTATTCAACACTTATCAATACAGAATAATGACATTTTTTACTTTTGTACTATTGCACCATACTACAATTGACTCTACTTTAATTAGATTACCACAAAAAAACACATGGAATCACACTGAATAACAAATATTGTGAAAATGATATTAATGTACCTAGATAACAGAGATCCACTCCATTTTCCAATGTGGGACACATCTCTGAATCGAAACTTAAAAGAAAACGAAAAAACTATAAATAAATGTTAAGCTTTTCCTGTGCTCTGGAACAAATTGCTCTTATACTAGATAATGGTTAGTTGGAATTAGAGAGAAACTTTACTGCAAAACAAAAGGAAATTGATTCACAGATAATTTGTCTGTTTTGTCATTTGATGCATCAACTGATTGATTAGTTGAATGATTAATAAACTGAATGCATGAGTGAGTGAGTGAGTGAATAAGTGAGTGTGAGAGAGAGCATGAGAGTGAGTTGATGAGTGAATGAATAAGTGAAAGACTGGATTATTGGTTGGGTGATGGTTTTCTTGCTTAAATACATGTGCATGATTTGGCTAATGCCTCCCTTTATCTTGACATTTATTCATAAGGATTACATACCTACCACATGAAAAAGCTTAGTAATATATGAATTTTTCTGCCAATGTGAAATAGGTTGCACTTCTCAAAGACTGGGTGACAGGATCAAACAATGTATTCAAGCCAGTGTACACCAAGCATCAATTTATTTTAGAAAACAGCCACCTTGCACTTGCAAAGCTAAAATGTCTGCTAAAAATGTGATTCTGCCATAGACTAACATTAAGGATAATAGAAAAGGCACCAAAATGTATAAGCACAAAACTTTTGAATAATGGGCATTAGCTAGATCATCTTTCTATCTAAGTGTACTGGAGTCTGTCTACATTAATACGAGGACTTTGTAGACAGAAACAGTTTGTCTAATCACTTGGATTCGTTCAATAACACTCTGTTTTTTCCACTTTCTCTTTGTCTCTTTTCTCTTCAATTTATGACTGGTTAGCTTTGGTCCATGTTTCTTATAACAAGGTTGTCACATATTTATATTTCCATTTCTGAAAATCCATACTCTAAAGAGTGTCAGACAAATAAAGCTTTTCATCATTACAGTTAAAAGAATACAAGATAAAGTCTAATTAAAGTAGTCTTATTGCAACAAGCTATCATAGTGAAAAGTGACAGAAATTTGATTACCATTCCAACACAAAACAATGTCTGATGCTATAAATATGTTATAATATCAAAATGTCCTAATAGCTGTTAAATATTAATTACCAAGAGATACATAAAGATAATGTCTACAGTATCCATGTCAAAAAGCAAACACATAAATGATACAACCTGAAAGCTTTTCTGTTTATCTTCCTTTGCCTGTTTAATTCTGATGTTAATATTGAAATAAGAATTAAAGCATAGAGCAGGTACTGTGTTCATTCACATATGAAAAATTGTCTTTCAAAAATTTCCTCCAACTGACATTGATAACTTCAAACAAGTAACTATGAGTAACAATTCTTGAAGTGGTCTTACCTTAAGCATGGGGTATGTACTGTCCAGTGGATCGAAAACCAGGGACTTACTGCAAATCTTTAATCGTCCTTTATGTTTTCTGAAGAAAATATGCAAATAATAATTTGATGTCACAAAGAAAGCAGAACGATAGAAAATAGTTCTTCTATATGTAGAACTATGACCTAGATAAAAAAACTATCAAAAAGAATTCTTGGACTTCAAGAAATAGAGCTTGTAAACACTGGCTTTAATTTATGAATCAAAAAAATATGTACAAGGCAATGGAAACTGAAATGGCAATTAACATGGTTGCTACTACCATGAAAAATTCTACACTGCGGTGGGCAGTTACTGGAGTTTCAAACCAGGGTCTTCTTGGTGTTTCATTTAAAGTTGCTGACCACTAGTATGTACCTCTAATATAAACAAATTGTTTTTAATAGGGTTCTTATAGTTACAAATGCATACTAGTTTATTTGCAAGGCAGTGAAGATAAAGAAGAAAAAATAACTGTGCCACTAACACATTACACATGATACAGCAAATGATGTTACAGCAACTAAATTAAGAACATTACAACAAATATGTACATATTTAAATGTTTTACTCAATTAGAAAATGGCACACCTCACCTGTGAAATAAAATGCACATGATTCTCAAGTTCTGTTAACAACAAGGCTTTCAGTGTGTGTGTGTGTGGGGGGGCCGCGATAGTGCATGAGTACACAGGCACACGACCATGGTTTCATTTGGGAGCGATTAATCGTGCACCCAATAATAGATATATCCCAGGCGAAGAGCAATATCCAAAATCCGACAACTGTTATGATCCATTCTAGAGTAATTGGCCAGCCCATTTGATCAACTACTTTTCAAAACGGAAACTTTGTTATTGGTTTTCAATGGGCTGACACATGTTTAATTGTCATTTCTT
>JANTCA010057735.1:0-64541 GCA_024741275.1 Chironex yamaguchii
AAACATTTTAAAACACAAATAGTAAAACACAAATAAATCAGTCTAAAATAGAGAAATTAGCTGTAAAATAGTGAAATTAGTAGTAAAAGAAATAAATCAGTCTAAATAGAGAAATTAGCTGTAAAATAGTGAAATTAGTAATAAAACAAATAAATCAGTCTAAAATAGAGAAATTAGCTGTAAAATAGTGAAATTAGTAATAAAACAAATAAATCAGTCTAAAATGGCAAAATTAGCTGTAAAATAGAGCCTGTCAAGAAAAACACATTCAGTGGAGTGGCTGCTATAATTCATGATCTTTGCCTGACCAAAGGCATCTATATTTAGACATTTAGTTCTTGTTACCGATGTCTTGGACGTCAGTTATCCACCTGTTTGAAAATACGAGTTTTGAAACTTATCATCATGCTTTTAAATCCCAAAAACCAAGAACATTATTTGAAATCATAGCACTGCGTGATTGTTATTGTCAACTGCCGTACACCGAACCACTGAACGATTAAGAAGATCTTACCATATATTCATAAGGATTGCGTACCTAACTGTGCCGATGTATAGCTCGGTATGCAGGTCGCACTTTTCAAAGATTGGGTGACAGGATCAAACAACATGTTCCAGCCAATGTACGCCAAGCATCAATTCCTCCCAGAAAACAGTGAACTTGCGCTTACAAAGCTAAAATGACTGCCAAAACATGCGATTCTGCCATAGGCCAACATTTACTAGGAAATTCAGAATGCGCCAAAATGTATCAGGACGACAATTTTCGGACAATTGGCATTTAAAATCGTTCTTCTATCTAACTGTATTGGACTCTGTCTACATAAAAACAACAAAACCAGGACTGTCCAGGCAAAATGTTCGTTTTTGTTATGTGGACTCTCCAGAAATGCCTTTTATTTTCTCTTTTTCTTTTTTCACTCCCGTTTATAATTGGCTAGTTTCAATCCATGCTTCTTATAAAATGGTTGCAATATATCTATACTTTCTGCCGATTAATACTTTAAAGAGTATCAGAGTACAAAAGCTTTAAAGCATGCTTTTTGCGCAATGTCTCAAATTTTTTCAGGTTACATTTTTCATGACAAGTAGTTGAAGCGTAGGATTCATTTTTACCTATTAGACCATTGTTTAAATGCTATACCAATCAATGGTTCATAAATTCTCTGAGGATGTCAATAGTGTTTTCGACGAAACTTCAAAATAATAGTTTATTAGCTAAAGTCATGTCTCTTTCCTTGAAGAGTATCAGCCTGGTTGTGATATTTATTACTAGCATATGTTTTCCACCTGAATTATCAATTACTACTGTATTAAAAACCGTCATGGTGAGGAATCGTTACAGCAATTTCGAACGATCCAGATATTGGAAATCAAAATCGAGAAAGCAAAGGCTGATTTTGGTTCTTATGGAGCTGTAAGAAGTTCAAAGTGATTCCCAAGTTGCTCTCTTAAAGTGGCAAATCGGATGGAAGGAACTCGTACATACAGAGATTGTCAGTTTAAACTTTTGGATGGGAATTACAAACTGAGAAACACCTGATACATTACAATGAGGTTATTGATATTTTGACTACCACTATGTCTTCGAAGTACTATCTTCACTTGAAATCCGCGACAGTCCAATTTGAAAACATTTATCAATCCAAGAAAACTTACGGGAAAAAATTACAATCAAAATTGTTTATTTTACGCTGAGGACAATGATCACCCAATTGCTCATAAATTTTTCGTTTAATTGCTATTTCTTTTTTTCATCTCGTAAAATATCTATTCTACCCCCATCTGTTAAGCACCCCTCTCTAATAAGCTCCTCTTCACAGTCAGAAGCCTGCAGGAAGCCCCCATTCTAAATTAAGTACCTTACTATTGTACCACGGCGACACCTAAGTAAGGGAAAATTATTTTATGATGGCGTGATGTTGACACTTATAACATTTAACAATACGACGTATCGACGTCACTGACCTTAATGACTATTTTAGCAAAATATTGAAGTATCTTATGACCATATAGGTCAGCCAGGAGGTAAATGCAGCTTCTATGATATATCTACATTACGACGTCACATTACGCTCTTTTGTTCATGATGTAAACGTTTTTCTGTTGTCATTAACTGCTCTTTAATTGCTAATTCAGATTATTTTTATTCCTGTGCCTCATGAGTTGTTATCCTAACCTATTCCCAATTTCACTATTTTGTCGCTGTTTTTCTCCATTTCATGGCGAATATCCCTCTATTTAAATATGTTACAGCGAATTTTAGTGATTATCCCCATATTCACCGCTGATATCCCTACGTTTTTATTTCACGGCAATTTCTCCATTTTCTAGCTGCTCATTTCACGACACTCCAGGCCACTATAGTTGAAATGAAGGGCAAAGTAGAGCCTATCCTGCTTGTTGTCTGATGAAGAATCTCTGGAAATTTGCACCTCCACCTCTTTAACATTAGCATTTTTATACGTCCGTAGAATATGCACCATCAGTATTTTGCTTTAGTTTTCACTTTCTCCTGATTCTTAGCTTGACCAATCCCTTTGATCTCGAAAAGATGCCTCTTCTCAACTACTTTTACGTTTACTAGCACAATCAAATTCTCTCGTACCTACTAGATAACCCAGTTGCATCTAGAGGCAGAACGATTGATTGCTCTCGAATGTCATACCTATATGTCCATATATTGAGTTATAAAGCCTGTCACAAAACAGAATCACAAAGAACTTATCGAAGTGCTATTAAAAACAGCAGCTTTACAACTTCAATCAATTATAACCTGTGCAAGAAGTGAAAACTAATAATCTTTCCGCATTGCTTGATCTATTTAGATTACCATGGAATCTTTTATCAAAAAAGTGTTGAAAATTCGATTCTTTGACATGCCTCGTTTCCCTATATTTTAAGTGAGCAAATTTATCACTTCAAATGTGTCTGTTAAAATTATGTATTGTCTGTCATTGAATTTTAATATAATATTCGCATAAGGAAACCTGACATCTCTTAAGGGCCCCAAGTAGTCTCACAAGTACTGAAAGATCACATAATCTTTTCGTTTAGAAATTTTTATATTTACTAAATTTATTGATTCCCTATTGCCCATATGGACCGTGTTCGCATATATCATAAAAGCAGAATTGCAGCAAAATTGTACACAATTTTCCTTGCTTTTTAATCAGTGTGATGGTATTTCATAAATAGCCTGCTCATGTTTATATTCAGTAAACCAGAATAAAGCAGTGAACCGTAAAAAATACCATTAATTATTTATTTGTAGAGAAGAAATTGTTTAGCATCCAAGGCGGCAAACACTTCTGCTTGGCAGCAAAATTATTCTCTTGAACAGTTCGAAGCTAAGGTTTAGACCAACAGACTGTTAATAAAGTGCTGCTTAGCAGTAATCAATATAAAAGTTTGCTTTCACGTTTTCTTGGACGACCTCGTATTGTGGGTCAAGTTGTTGTAGCTTTAAGACAACACTCCCAACTCTAGATACATTTGGTGTTCACCATTGCACAGCCCGACATTGGCAGTAGGGTTCAGAATGTCTAATTGGCAAAAAGCTTAAGGGTTGACAATAATAAAACGAGCTGTGAAAGACCTTTCATAGTTTATGGTGAACCAAACTTAAGCAAGTGTGAAAAACATGGAAGAACGCATTTCTGTGTCATTGTTAACAAACTTTGCAATGCATGATGGCTCCTTAAAACCATGATTACAAAGAACTCTTCTCAAGACAGCATTTTCTCCCACTAATGTCGACTTGATTTTTAAACAGGCGTTGAAAAATTGATAGTCAATTAACTGAATTAGTAATCAGGATCCTCCACGTACATATTTATCAACTTAGGTAGGTTAATATACCTGGTATTTTGAAACATATATTTACCTGTAAGCCATGACCAAGGGCGAAAACAAGTTGGTAGTTTACATTATTTGGATACCAAAATAGCAAAAATCCAAATATCCAAATGATAACCGAGAGCAGTATCATCACGGAGCTGGTCTTTACGGTATATCTAAAACGCAATAACAATGGATTAGAAATGATGCAAATCTTCAGTTGCTTCAAACGAACTGGAAAACAACAACTAGAACTGAATAAGAAAGGTTGAGATGAAATAAGACTAAATACAGTACAACGATTTACACGATTTTAAGAAGTAGGTAGCAGAAACAATAACACACGGAACAAAACATTTACATAAACTCAATCACTAATCACACTAGAGTATAACATGCATTCTAAACAAGAAAAGAAATCACAATAATTTCAGGAACAGTAATTCTGTTAGGGAATTTTTCTGAATAACATTTCTTTAAAGTAAGTGAAATACAGAAGCAAAATTCAACCAAGATCTAAATTAACTTATTTTAAGCAAAAATCTGTTCTTATTTTTGGACCATTAGACACGTTTGTGTGAAGTTTAAGGTAAGCAAATAGGCTGTGTATGATATTTGTAAGAAAAGGATAACAACAAGATATCTTAAGTTCCAGATAGAATGCAGCGTTGATACAAACAGATTTTTTTCGCAAAGTCTGATTTGAATGAGGATTTGAGCATGGTTATGCAAAGGTGGAAGCGAGAAAGTGCAAAATTTAGGAATAAAAATAATTACTCAAAAACCATCAAGAGAAAGAATAAAGGATCTATTGAGAAAGCTGCATTACAAAGAATTCGTTTTTTCCCTTGCACTCTTCGAGTAATGTTTTGTTTCTTCATTTTCTCTGTTTCTTTTTCTTTTCTTGTTTATGATTGGCTAGTTTCGATACATATTTCACATAAACAGGCTGCCATATATCTATACTTTCCTTTCTGACGATTCATACTCTGAAGAGTGTCAGACGAAAAAAGCTTTTAAGTTTGTTTTCAGCGCAAAGTAGCAAATTTTCAAGGCGATTTTCATGTTTTGTACCACAAATCGATTGTTCAAATGTTAGAAATCATTGTGGTCTTCATAGCTTTGATATACAGTATAGTTTGTTTTACTGTTTACTTTCAAAGGAGTGATTTTTCTCCAGTAAGCCTAGTATTTGCGAAAGAAATTTTGCCAGGCTTCTAGGAGGGTAGGACAAAAACGTTTATGCAAAAATATTTCTCATCAGAAACGACAGAGGTAGTGATAGAAGGGCTTTCAAAGAATACACACGAGGGATGTGGCCAACAAGTGATAGAGGGTATCATAGCTCATCATTGATGAATCAAAACGTTGCATATGACACTTTAAAGATCTATTATATTTCAAAACATATACAAAGATTGATAGTGTGAAGAGGTGTTTTCTTTTAAGGTTACATGGCAATATCCTGGAAACAGTCTAGTTGGAGATGGTCGGATACGATGTTAGAGCAAATTCAATCTCTAAAGAAAATTCGTGATTAGGAAGAAGGTGACCTGTATTGATTACGTCGTCGGTAGAATTTCGGATGGTTCCTTTGTCAATTGTGATGAGTAGGTTACAATGTCGTTCCTTTATCAAAATGGCAAAATGGATCCCGAAAACACAGTAACTATGGCCACCCCCAAGCCAGTGTACCAGCAGACAAGTACAATGAACGCCATGTTTAGTTACTGCATTTCGGATTTCTACTACAACACACAAACAAATGTCTCCATTTGAAGGTAGCACTCAGCAGTTACGATGGTTCATGAGAAAATTTTCATTTAATTTGCCGTAAACACAATGCATCATTTATGTCCTTGACAGAAAATATTAGAGTGAGTTATTATAAAGATAACAAAGAGAGAAAAAGAGAACGTATATCTATAGCACTTACTTGATACCACGTAGCTCCTTCTGGCTGGTTAATGACGTAAGCTTGCTGGGATCGAGTAAGGTTCTTACCGTCATCGTTAACATTACAAAAGACGACTATGACAGAATGAAAATCAATCAGCTCTCGAAAAATTTATTAAATTCGTCATATTTATTATACCATAATCGAAAATTCTAGCCTGCATAATCCAATCCAACATTGCAACAACTATCAAACTGCCGTACTTACCATTCAGCAAAGTTAATCATTTAACAAAATTCATAAATGTAAGTTCATTGGAATCAAAACCACCAAAATCCTACATTAATTTACATTCATTATCACCAAAATTCAGGTTAGGCAATGGAAGTATTTTCTATTTGGTGACAAGGTATGTGATAGTATTTATGGGTTTCTTAATGGAAGAATTTATTAATGCCAGAAAGCATGTTATTTTGTGCAAAGACAAGTGGTAGAAATAAGCAGCAAAATGATAAGTTGATTAGGTATCTGTATTCAGAATAGAACTGTTAACATTAATAGACGTGATTTAATTGCTGTTTGAGGGAGCGTCTTAGGGGAGAAGGGTAAAAAGGGGGTAAAATGTTAATTTTAAGAAGTTCGTGATCTAAATGACCAATTGAATAAAAAATAAGTAAGTAGGTATTAACGAAAGGAACGCACATGGCATTTTGTGAAACTGCAGTATACATGAAATTGCAGGTCTCAATACAAGGCAAGGATGTGTTGTGGAAATTATTAGTAAATCGTTTGTCGTCTGTTTCAAATAAATGTCCCTACTAGTGGACGGGAGTTAATTCGAATATGGCATCAATTTGAAGTTCTGTCAATTTAGATTGTGGAGTAATATAAACGAGGGGAAGTGTTAACTCAAACTAATACGGCAAGTAAAGAATGAACCGGTCTTCATTTTTGAAGCAAGTAGTGCGCATAAAAAAGACACGGCAAATAAGAGCACAAATGCCTTGTGACAAGGAATAAAAAACGGTTTCAAGACCACAAAATTTTATCATTAAACTTATATTAAATATCGTATACCTCTGATCAAAGACAATACCTCACGCTCAAGTGTTACATGAGAAATGTCTTAGTTACTAGACATTAGGTTTCGTAAGTAACAAATTTGTGGGCATATTGAAGGTGATAGTGAGTGAGCCACCTTAAATATAGTGGTTGGCAGGTTATTTTGTATATCATCAAGATCATACGAATGTTTCCTCTCCATTAAAATCTTTTACAAGTATCCAGTCTTTGATGCTGTACAAATTGTGAGTGAAAATACTGCTTATTGCTTGCATTTGCTGAATTAATTTTCCCTGCAAGGTTACTGAGGCTTCAACTGTTGGAAAATCTAAGATTCCAATTACTTTTTTATAAGACTTATAGTTTTATTTTACGGTAATGGCTCTATAAGGAATAATTTTTTCTGTTGTGACGGTGAAACGTAACTTTGGCCAAGTAAAGATAATAATATTGGAGAAACTGGCAAACCATCAAAAATCCTTTCTAAGTGAAACATCGTAAAAATGTTTATTAAGTGCTATAGAATCGGATAACATGCCAACGAATCCCAAAAAACTGTACTCTTTGTAGCAAACTCCTTATATACTAATAACTTGACGACACTAGATTCCATGTCATTAACACGTTAACTTGGTGCTAACAAACCTCATGCCAAAAACATTGCCAAGCCATGGATATGGACGATGTGTATGTTAAGAAAGGAGTAAGTGCTCCAAAAGGCAAATCTCACGTCAGTTTACCGACCATATTTAACACTGGTAAAGCTGCAAATTGATTACGCGCAGGGTCGTTACGAGGCACTAGGGCTACTTTGCCTCCATGTTGACTTGAATGCAATACAGTAGACTCCTGGTTATTCCAGCCTCCAAGGGAAGTTGAAACTTGGTTCGCACAACTGGGAGTTTCAATAACCGAGATTTAACTAGAATTTGTATATTTCACAAAATACGGTGTGAATAAGAAAGAGCAACCGTTTAAAAGAAGCATGGTGCTTTCTTTCTTTGCATCAAACATTAAGCAACCTAGCATTACAATGTTTTCAAAAAAATCAGATACTGAGAACAGTTGAATTCTGTCGCATGACTAAGGTTGTGTAGGTCGAAAATTCAAGGATGGATCATTATCCTTACAACAGGGCAGTAAAGTTACAAATTTATTTTACTCTGCAGTTATATACTAGCCCCGCTGAACTACAATTTTGTAAATCATTTACTGTTCACTTGTTCTTTTAAAGTTACTGTAAAAACTATAAATAGATAAGGATAAGGGAATGAGCAAATAAAATTTTAGCGGGAACTGCGGACTAAGCTTTTACACGAGATTATTTGTACATATTGATTTTTAATGAGAAAATACGACGCTTTTGTCGTAATAACAATGAAGATGAGTAACAATTTAGCGATTGGTTTTGTGGTACTTGTGAAGTGTCCCCTCGTGGATGTCAATGCATGTTTTACTTGTTCACATTACATTGCTTACTACTAGCGTGCATTGCAGTTTTGCTGAGTAAATTGTAATGTGAGTAAAGAGTAAATAACAAGACGTAGACTTAAGAGAAACACATTTGGGCTTTGCTCAGCAAAACTACAATGCACGCTAGTAGCAAGCGACGTGATGTGAACAAGTAAAACATGCATCGACATCCACGAGGGGACACTTTACGAGTACCACAAAACCGATCTTTAAATTGCCACTCATCTTTATTGTTACCGTGACATTCACCCGTTCCTATAGAACATGTCTATCTACAGGCAGTTGTTCTCTTTGTGAGTGTCTAAGTGGCAAAGGATACTGTTCTTTTGAATCAACAGATGTATGAGCTTCAGCAACTGTCTAAAAGTTCTTGAGGTGGATCATTCGCACTTGAATAAGTCATTGTATCCCATGAAATGGAGTTGGGTCTGATGATTTTGACTGGACTTTCACTGCTTGGCTTTGAGGAGCAAGACTCAGTTAGTTGATGCCGTTGCCTCTCATTCATCAGAATAGCGGATATGTACATAATGAGGATGAGCTGGAAGTACATTTACCTCATCGACCAAAGAATGAAAATTGCTCTGCCAAACGTTACGCTTACATAAGTGGAGCTCCCACTTTCAGCCATGAAGGAATAGAGCTACTTGCTGAAAATAGGCGCGGATATATCAAGAACCTTCTGGTTTGTAAATTGGTATACGATTCACAGCTGTGCATTTGCTACTCAAGAATTCGCACAACTCCTGACTTATGAATGAGGAGCCACGATCAGAATGCAAATAAGCAGGCGTCTCAAAGAGGGAGAACAGTGTGTTAAGACACATTATAACGGTTGGAGTGCATATATCTGAACATGGAAAGACAAAAGCGAATCTCGAATATTCATCGATAACATTTAGGAAGTACTTGTTCCTGTTGCTGGAGGGCATTGTTCCATTAAAGTCAATGTTAATCCTTTCAAATGGTTTGATAGCCTTTATAAGATTGGGGTATCTTCAAGTGTTAGAATTTTGGCTTATACTCACTACAAATTTGGCAGGAGTTCACGGTTCTCTTTACTTCATCTAGAGAAAATGGTAAGTTCTTATTACGAATGAAATACCAGAATCTTGTTACATCTGGATGAAATAAAGAGTCGTATAGTTTACAGATTGAGTCACAAGTGCTGCTCGCACAGGTAGCTCGGGAAGAGGTATCCGGGGGAATATTCTGTCTTCCTGGCCGGCAAATTATGTCAAAGCTCTAACAGCTGAGCTCGACTCTCCAGCGCATTATTTTGTCGTTCTTAATTTTACCCTGATGACGCTGGCTGAACACGTAGGAAAGTGGTATTTGGTCGGTTTTTAGTGTGAAATGAGTGAAAAAATGCCTGCAGTGTCTTCTGGACTCGAGTATCACCTAAGCTTCCTTCTCCATGGTTGAGTGTTTCAATTCGCCTTGTAGAGTGTCTTGTAGAGTGCGAGAGAAAAATGCTACTGGCCTACCATTTTGGTTAAGAGTGGCTGCTAATGCAACATCAGGGGCATAACTCTTTATTTGAAATGGAATAGTTTCATGGATAGTGGCGACCATAGCTTCACCTATCATACTTTTCAACTTTTTGGAGGCCTGCTTTGCCTCCCGAGGTAAAGAAAATATTTTCTGACTGGTGATAGGTTTTATTCTATCAGAGAAGTTCGGAACCCATTGAGAGTAATAAGAGAAAAGTCTTAGACATCTGTTAAAAAAGTTTGACTTCTGTGGAAGAGGAAGCTCTTGTAGAGGCCTCAATCGATCTAGGTCATGAGAAATTATGCCCTCCTCAATGACAGGCGCCAGTAAACAAAAGATGTCGAGTCGAAAAGACACCATTGCTGTTGTTGAACTTCAGATTACCCTTCTGAACAACTTCAGAAACATATCAAGGTCGGGACCATGATCAGTTATTTAGAGATATAAAAACACTGCTTTTAGTAGATTCTCTTGAAAAAATATCTTCATCTGTCTCTCTGGAAACAGGCATATACATTGGTTGCGCCGAAAGAGAGCCGGGAAAACGGATAAAGTCCACCTTTAACAATCATGATTTTTCGAAAAATTAAAAATAACTGCAGGATTTTTTTCCAAACCAGCGAAAAATAGCTTCGAGTAAACAAAATCTCAAATAATTGCAGGTTTGAATAACTTAGGGAAATTATAAGGGTTTGCTAGGGGAAACCAAGGGAAATAAAAACTATTTTGAATAAGTGGGAATTTCAAATAACTGCCCGTTCGATTAACCAGAATCTACTGTATTGCAGTCGTTCAAAGTCTTTATTAGCAGAATAATTACAAAGGATTTAACATTCAGCTAACTCCTTCTGCCTCTGAAAGTAAGACAGAAATAATGAATGCAATTTTAGATAAAATTTTTGAAATTGCTAAAATGGGGGCTTCATTGTAGGGGATTTCATACTCTAGAATGACGACGTTGTTTCAAATACGACACGAGGAAGAACTGTCACCACAATATTTAGAAATCAGAAAGTCCGACAGAATCTACTTATGTTTGCGGTCTACATGAATGTGGCAGATGTTATGCAGTGTTCATGATTACTCCATTCGCTTCCTTTCTGTGGTTCTTAATGTTAGATTACGGACATTAATGGCAGATGTGGGACAATTTTGTTTCAGGGATAGAGTCCTCGACGCCATCAAAAATACGAGACGTGAACATTTATTACTGAGATATAGCAGCCGCTCTCTACTTAACTCTAAATCAGCCCAAGATTAGACACTGAAAGCTAAAAAACCGACAATGAAGAGTATAATCCAGTCGCAAATTGCAATTGAAACTTAAAATCAATTGTGTTAAAAAATATAGAAACTCACCGTGATTAACAAAAATATGGGGACCGCGACTGTAAGAATAATGTAATCGGAATTCCAACAAACGTACACTTTTGACCTGCAGACGATAGAAGGTACTAATTAAAAAATAAAAGTAGTACAGTTGTACTTCAAAGGGCTGCCATGTCCGATAATTGTGAATAATTTAGGTATTAGCTTTTCTTATGCGCTTTCCTTTTCCCATTAACAATTCAAATCAACAGCTATTATATAAGGATGCTCAAAACGTAATCAGGTATATATGAAATGTAATGAGATGTGGACTTCCAAGGACACACAGAATAGGTGGAACTCTTTGAAGTTATTACCTCTGCCAAGGCAGATATTATGTTCATGGTAACGTTTGTTGGACTGTTAGCAACATATCTCAAAAGGCTTTTTAACCAATTTTCATGAAAAAATGGACATGTTAAAAGGTACCAAATTATTGTTTCTTTGGTAATGATCCGAATGACTGCCCCTATCCAGAATTTTTCTGGAAAATTCTTAACTTTATGAACTCCGTGGAAGCCGTATAGACAGGAGCTTTATCATTACATAAGTTGTATGCTTTTTATGAGCTCTAAAATGCATACGACTCGTGTCATGATAAAGCTCCTGTCTATATGGCTTTCTTTATTATTGCGAGATAAAGCATTTTGACAATTAAACATAACTGGGTGGGCTGCTTGGACTTTGGGGTTTTCTCAAGTGAATGAACCTATGGCTTGGCAAAGGTTTGCGTTCTCTGAGTACTTCTAGTTGAATCCGCAATTGAGATTTTACGTTCTTGAAAGGAAGAGAAAAGGCTGTAAAGTTTCGGTATCAATTAAAGTCTAAGAACTTTGGAAAAAGCAAAATCGCCTTGAAAAGTTCCGACATTGCTCTTCAAACATACTTAAAAGGTTTTGTCGTCTGAGCTCCTCAAAAACTCTTCAAACTTCAGAAAGGAAAGTATATGTATATGGCAACCTATGAAAATAGCTTTTAAGTATACGAAAAAAGCTTTTAAGTATGTTTTTATCGCAATGTCGCAAATTTTCAAGGCGAGTTTCAAGTTTTGTACCACAAAAAGGTTGAGAAAGCAAAAGGCAATGGTGCGTTTGTCATATTGACTAAATTGGCAGATAGATTTTTAATCATGGGAAAGTTACAAAGTAAAAATAGACCGGCCATTTGAACTATGCTTTACAGTGTTATGTAATACAGTGAGAACCGCTGTAAGATGCTTCGAGAGGTTAAACGTTAGTCGACCGAGATATGATTGCAATTAGAAGCTATGTAACTGTAATTTCAAGCAAGAAAGAGAAAAGGAAGTCTTGTCTGGTAAAATGTCACGTAGTTGCGGTCATTATTGAAACAAACGGCAAAGTTTGTGACCGGGAGAAGGAGCAACATTGCTATTCAAATACAATGAGATAGTATTCCAAAAATGTAATACTAAGTTGTTACAGAAGGGAACTGAGGTTTAGTTAAAGATTTAAGCGGTTGACCTAATACGTTTTTGGCCTTGGTATTACTGCCAAAATTTTCACATATGACGTCATTCCATTATTACAACGATCAATTATAATCAACATTACTATCTATCATTACTATTTATCTTTTTATTTAACACACTAATCGTTTATAGCTTTGTCATCTGAATGGTTCATACCATGCTCAGCCATTGCTATAATCATTACATTTGTAAAAGTTATTTTGATTTCATTATACTGTTGGTGTAAAGTCCACTTCATTATCTCTTCCATCAATATTAAGATATTAGCTATTACAAATTCCCTTCTTCGATTATTATTTATTGCTCTTTTAAGAAATAATTGTTACTTTTGAATTTATTTTATGCTGACAAACACATAAAAAGACCAAGACCCGTAACTCTCATTAAACATTTAATTCAGGCCATATTTATCATAATTATCTTCATCGTGACTTTTTCAAAAATGACATTTTTCCTGCAGTCTGATAGATGAGAGAATTTTCGCGTTTTAAATATTTTACTATACGCAGAAACAGCAAGTATTTACTTCGTCGTCACTATTATGCATAAAGAAGTTACTATTTAGCTACAACAAGATGTTACCACATACATTTTTAAATTTAGCCTCAGAGTTATATCGACCAAGGTGTGCTTAAAATTTGTTAATCAATTATATCTAATCTTAGAACGTTTTTATCTGGTGCTATCTGGTGTTATGATTCTCTTTACTTATAGACGAAAAATTATCAATACTAAAATCAGACCTCTGCCTCCCTGCCCAAAGAATATTCGACCGATGAGTGAAACGTTTTAACTCACGGGGTGAGCTTCTGATCAAAACACATGATAGAAGTCGACTACGTTATTACATTTTAACGATAACACTTCGTTTGTCAAAAACAAGATCACATTTAACAAGATAAGGAACTGCGATGACCTAGCAGAGAAAGAGCACTTAAGATTAAACAGAAAATAGGAGAAAGCGTGCTGCTATAAGCAGAGAGAATGAATTATCATATTTAAGTCAAATTTTAAAAAGCCTGCAATCCACTACAGGTTTATTTTGTTATTAAAGTTTGCAAAATAATTCTTTCTAATTCAAGCTTATTGTGGAAAACAACGCTGATTTGATGGACAAAATCTGTTTAAAAAGTCGGAGGATGCCAACCTATATTGTTTTCATGATATTGAAGTATTTGCCCAACTTCAGCCTTGGATTTAGATCAACTAACCATATATCAAGGGAATGAGTTCTTCAGTCTTAAGCTGATTTTAAAAAGAGCGAGAGATTTTCAGGTGCCAACATTTACATTCTTGGAGATTTTTCTTGTACTCTCGATGTTTGATTCAGAAATACTTCTAACTGATGTCATAACGATCTCCTGTATCCACACCTTCAGCTGAAACAACGAGAACAAGCATGGTCAAACTGGAAAGATTTTTCTGTCCTTGTTTCAAGACATCTTGTAACTTTTAAGCTAGGCTGATGAGCTAATGAACAAGCAGTAAGAATAACTCACTTTATTTATAATCTCGTGCCTCTTTTTGAATTTTAACTACGTTAGTTTTTTGTCTCAGAATAACCCCATACTATTTCTAACATAACTACTGGAGTCGGTTTGGCATCTACAGGACCATGCAGAGGGGGCAGCCGGGTAAACTTCAGGGCCGGAGCCTTGTCAGTAACCATGAACACGAGGCTTGGTTTTTCTATTGTATATCAAAACGATAAAATCAAGCTGGCCCCTGCAGGGTCAGAGAGAACCATACAGCAGAAAATTGAGCTGGTTTCTTTCTACCAACAGAAACCTGGTGCCGAGGAACGACGAGAAAAGAAGCTGACAGACAAAGAAGCAAGAAGAGGTGCTCTTACATTATTTTATTTGTTTTAAAAAGCGAGCTTCGCTCAAGATGGATGGCACTACCGTAAGTTAAGAACAGGCTTACTTTCAACCCACTGCTTCCGCGTCACCAGAGCTCTCTTGTCAGAGAGAATCAATGTCGGAAGCATTTCTAAGGTATCCTTAAGCCAAGGCAAAGTTTTTTCTAGTGAAATAACGAAGTGGTTTTGACACTGGAATGACTCCAGTAGCCTCTTCGACACAAGAAGATAAAAAATACGAACTTTCATCTTGTGGGGCAAAACTTGAAAATTGCGCTAAAGTTTTGCGACGTTGCACTAAAAACATACATAAGTCTTTTCGTCTGACACTTCAGTCTACATTTAAACAAGAAAACCAGGACTCTTCAGGCAGAAAGAGTTCGTACTTCCTGTGGGTTCTTCCAGTAACAGTTTGTTTTCTCATTTTTTTCTCTGTCCCTTTATATTCTTGCTTATGATTGGCTAGTTTCGATCCAAGTTTCTTATAAAAAGTTACCACATATCTATACTTTCCTTTCATACCCTGAAGAGTATCAGATGAAAAAAGACTTTTAAGTATTTTTCTGCGCAATGTCGCAAATTATTAGGGCATTTGTAATGGAGATTTTTTGGAAGGGCCATCTACGACATTTCTAGTAAATATACAATGATATTTCTCGTAGAAAATTGCCCACATTTGTACTCAGCCTCAGAAAATTAGAATGGCAAACTAAGTTCCACTCTATGACTTGTGTCCAGGCCTGCTCAAAGTGCTTTGTTCTTTTTACGACGCAGACTTTCTTCAGTACAGTAAGATTTCTTCAGTTAGATATGGCAACAGGACATGTGTGATACAGCTCAACAATGGTAAAGCGCTTTGTCATGCTTCCTGAGAACGAGCACAGTACAGCAAAAAATGCTAACATGCCTGGCGCAATATGGAGGAAATTTATATGAAATTTCAGCAGCTAACATGCTTGTTGATGCAGGAATTATCTAAGAGTTAAAAAATGAAGCAAGAATCTCACAATACTCGTTAATGTTGTATACTTCTTGGTAAAAAAGGACTTTCTTTGTGTGGATCTTTAGCAAGAATCGGTGATGTTCAAAATAGAAATTTCTTATTTAGATCTGCGGCCATGAGAGCATGTGGTATTGGAATAGCAAGTTTAATCTTGAAAAATTTGAGACAGGTTTGGACTGCCTTTTACAAAGATATGGCAATGCTGCAAACATAACTCGAAAATAAATTGAAGCCTATTAACACATCCTTGCAAAAATTCATATGTGTCTACTCAGAATGAAACTTTAAAAAACTCCCTAACACCACAAAACTTAAAAACTGTCTTAAGTAGAACTGACATCTTTAAAGCTTTTTGTCTGACGCTGATCACATAGATTTGTCAAAATACAGTAACAGAAAACAAAGCACAATTTGCAGTATAAGCTAGGATCGAAAATTGACCAATAAGAAAGCAACGAATGAAGTATTGGTCGAGAAAAGACAAAGAAAGAAGACACAGAGGAAAGAAAGAACAAGAAAGAATGGTACCGCTAAATTATAATAGTTAAGCAACCGAAGGGGAACCACAAATTCCTTCTGTCGACACAGGCTCGGCTTACGCTCCCGATGGTAAATCGGCTCCAAAGCACCAAGATCAAATTTGAACTTTGCTTTATCGAAACCAGGTCGTCACTATACAGGTCAATTTTCGATCCTACCTTACACTACCAGTTCTGCTATGTTTCCTCTTACTGTATTCTGGCGAATCAATATGATCAGTGTCAGACGAAAAGCTTTATAGATGTCAATGATATTTTACCAAATCCAAGCTTATCAAACTCGAATCGTAACGACGCAGGGAAATCTAAATGAGTTGCTTATTCGAAACATAGAAAGCAAGTCTATGGTGAAAATAAAACTTAGCCATGTAGTTAATGCCTCCGCACTAAAATGGCTCGTAGTGTAAATACAGATGTATTTAAGACTTCTCCTACGCGTACATAAGCCGTTGTACTAGAAACTTCTTTGCCTATAGAATAAAATTTTTTAGTCCTCTTCTCTTTTAGGAGTACGACAAAGACTTCTAGTCGGAATTTTTACTTTATGCTGTAAGGTATCATTCTTTCAAAGGAATTTCCAATAAAATTTGTCATACAGTGAAAAATTATTCTCGTGGTTTAAGTAAAAGTATATTTCTGTTAACTCTTGTTTTTATCAATGAATTGCTTGTCTTCGTCAGAAAATTTCAAATTAAATTATATGTCATCCAACCACTTCCTCCTTTTCGGTAACTGTTCTTGGATTTTAGCAGTTGCACGTAGCGTTATCTGTTTCAACGACCAACGTGATAACAATTTGTAGTAATAGTGTAAACGAGCTTGCAAGTAATTCAGTCATGGATATTTAAGTTTGTCGTAAAATATGAAAAATGCGTTTGAAAAATATTTTACTCCTAAGCAGTTTATAAACCATATTGTGAATAACAACACGAATGTTGTCAAATAAAAAATATCTGTTTTCCATTACTTTATCTGCTTTCTAAGTGTATACTGTTGTGGAAGCTAGAGATGAATTACGAAAGACATTGCACTACACGTTAGACACAAAGTCAGACAACAATAAAGTCCTAAAGTTTGCAGCGTAACATCCATTAAGCGCCAGTGTTTTCTTTCAAGCACAATCAAGATACCATCAACACAATATTGGTTTTTTTATTCCTACCGTTCAAAAATTTATGAAGTACAAGAAAACGGGGTGGGGGGGGATCCCTGGAGCTCGGGTATAAAGTAATTTCTTGTAACCAGGCCCTTTCAACTAACCATTTTTACAAATATAACTGCACTTTTGTGCTAATTTCTAAAGCATCTTTGTCGAAAGTGGGAGTCTGGACCCCTGTTTGAGTCCATGTTTGAGTCGGATGCTTTTGGAACTCTGATCTAAAATTTATAAAATTTGCCGTCAATCTAGAAATCATGAACGAGGGACATCTACTACGTTGTTTCGCAACTTTTATGCCTTTGCTTTAGGAATCTTGTTTCTGGTCTGTTTCAAAGCCAAATTAAACAAGAAACGTAAGAGCAAAGATATTGAAATAGGCAGCAAGAATATGTAACGGACAAGATAATGATAATAGCAATGCCGATAATACACAAGATCATAATAATCGATTTAAAGATTGCGAATTAATCTTGCGATGTAATAAGTCTCAGATAATAAAATTGACAAGCCCATTATAACCCCTTTGATTGTTCAAAACAGATTACCATGATATTATGACGACATGAACACAAACAGAGGAGCCACTCACCCGAGTTTGCCACTTGACAGTAGTCCCCAGGCTACTTGAATACTGATAAGAGGAATAGGAGAAGCTGAAAGAAAAGGAAATATTTGATTGTTTAGCCATCTGGGGACTTTGCGACATCAATTTTTGTGTATCTTAAAGTAACAATTAAATTACCACACTTTGTGAAAATGTTTTCAGTGGATAATTACCAAATACTCATTGACACAATTATATTTTTATTTATGCATACATTATTACTTTAACCAATGATATCGACGAATGCCTAGACTAAGGTCCTTGTGTAAGTAATTATCTATCACTGGCTATCTTTTTATATCTCTGAGTAGAAAGGATTTCACGTGTAGAAAATCCAGTTCAGGGATAGAACTACTCAGATTTTGAAAGCACCTATTTTTAATGGCGTAGAAAAGGAAAATATAAGAAAAATGGCTGATACTCTGTTGCACTTCCCGGAACCCGCAAAATGGAGACTATATCTTATAATTCACTAATAGAATATGCTTCGTAGCTAGCAATGAACCTGTGATAAACAGCGGTGAAATAACGTAGCTGCAAATTTCTTTAAACCGTTTCTTAAAGATTGCTTTGAAATGTACTACATAGTCACAACGTTTTGCCATTTCAGATAAATTATGCAAATCAAATGGCTAAAAATGTAGACAACCGACCAATAGTACCTGCTTCGAATGCATTAATATATTGAAGGCTAATGGATAACATATGCCCAACATGTGCAAAAACATGAAACGTGAAACGCATGTTAAAACCGAGTAAAATTATTTGATGTCTGCAGTTGCGGTTGTTATGTCGATCAAAAATCTGAGCAAGAAAACATAATAAGTTAAACCTCAGGCGGGATCAGCGCCAGAAAACAATTAATTTATTCCTGCACCATTTCTAGTCTTTCTTACCCCAGAAATTTATGAAATCCATCCCAAACATTTTGAGTTATGTTCTAGTCAAACTAATAAGCAAACTGATGAACGAACTGACCGGCTAACTGACTAATGAACTAATTAACTTACCAACTAGCTAATTTGGTACATAACAAACCAACTAGCTAACTTAACAAGTAGAGAAAAAGTAATAAGCAAATCGAAGCAAAATATAGTTTGGTCAAGTAAGAAGCCAGAACGTTGAGCGAGGTAAGAAAAATAGTAAGAGAGAGAAGAAGATGTACCCAATATGCATGTGCTAAATTACTTAAACGTGCTTTTAGTGGACTAAGATCCTCTTCAGACGATATTTTATCTTTACTTAGTGGAGCATACAAAATTTCAAATTGGGCAAAAAGTTCTTCTCTTTTAACATTTTGGGAAGGTATACAAAACTATTCACCATGTCCTAAGACAAATTCTTCCGCCTCTTAACAAAAAAACTTATGTTTCAACGCAATGTCGCACATTTTCAAGGCGAATTTTTCGTTTTGTACCCCTAACAGATTGTTCGAGCAATATCATTCAGTGGACCGTCTACGTTGAGCATTCAATCAATTTTAAGAAAATATTTTAGTGGACAGTCAACATTAAGCAGAGATCAAAAGCTCTCAAGAGGCGGTGAACTGCAGAGGGACGGTAAAGGATTCTGTCTTAATGATGAAAAAATATGGTGTATAACTTTTGTCAATAAGCAATTTTGAAAACGCTAAGTATTATTTACAGATGCTAATAGATTTCTATTCTTTAATGTGTTCAATGTTTAATGCTTTAATGTTCAAAAGTTGCTTATAGTGAATAAGTTAAAGTAAAAAAATAATTAGTACGCAGTTGGACTAAATTTGTAGATTCGTGTGTAACTGATCCGCATTTTATACACAATCAAACTACAGACTTGTAATGATAATTTGCTGCTTTTACTATGCATGGACGCATGAATGAGCAAATAATTTGTCAGAAATTATGCTTGTATAGAACATAATCTGGGTGATTTTCCGAAAGAGATAAATTAAGATCAAAAGCTAATTTGGTGATGCTGATTCAAAATGCAATAACTTCTCATGAGGTCGTAAAGAACCCTAAGCACACAAAATAAGGTATAATTATGACCAACGGGAGTAGAACTCTTGTCACTCCAATAGATTTTTACAAGAACAGAGAATATTTTAAGGCAAAAAGATATTTAAGATGTAATAAAGTTATCCTTATCAGAAAACCCAATAAAGGATCTGGGGTCGTTATTCTTGACGAAGATGAATATTTTGATAACATGTTTGATATGTTCACTGACCAGGAATAAACCCGAGAGGTTAGACAGTGTTTGAAACAATAAAAACGTGTCCCCATGCTTTGTACAGGGGAAAGATTGAAAAGCCTTCCATCTCAGAGGACATCTTTGTCGAGTTAATGTAATATGCTACCAGAGGTGTTGAATTCACTTTTAACAATACGCTTTATCGACAAAGGCACGGTGTTGCAATAGGTAGTCCCTTGGGTCCAACTTTGGCAAACATTTTAGTCATTTTCACGAGGAGAGAATTTTAGGAAAGATAGCTGTTTACTTTCGCTATCTTAGTAACACTTTTACCATTTTTAAAACAGAGTTCAAATGTGAAAGGTTTGTCCAAGAACTTAACCAGTTTCTTCAAAGACTCAAATTTTCAATAGATAAGGAACAATATAGTTTCTTAGCTTTTCTTGAGACTAATTCAAAGACACAGTCTACCGAAGAGCCACTATTTCTAGCCACTACAACCTCTAGTATTCCTTTTCAGAAAAAATGAAAATCAACTTCTTCAGAATACTTGCCCATAGAGCACTTTGTATCTGCTCAAAATTTAAATTAAATTTGGAGCTGAAGAAAATTAAGGCTATTCTTCCTGAAAACGGAAATCCAGAGGATGTTATTTCTGTTTTTTAGAAAAAATCACTTATTTTTTCAACAAAAAAACCTTTTGGGCCTCACAAATGTTCCGTTTAATCAAAACGTCCTTGTCTAGGTGCTGTTTTTGTCTGCATAGAAACACAGATTAAAAAAGGTGCTATGAAGTGTTTCTTTGCTGCCAATCCAAGAATTGTTTTCACGACTAGAAAGATCTTGGTATTATTGACAAAGAGTGCAGAAACAGCTTAGTGGTATATGAATTTCTGAGCCGTTGTGAATCTTGGCATGTAAGTCACTCTTCTTTAAGTTTGCATTTCCTCCTAGAGAACAACCGTTCAAAGGTTGCCATATATTTATACTTTCCTTTCTGGCGATTCACACTTCAAAGAGTGTCAGACAAAAAAGCTTTGAAGTATGTTTTTAGCGCAAAGTCAAACTTTGAAAGTGATATTGCCTGACATTGATTGACTGCTTAAGAAAGACTGACCACTAAAAATATTGTCTGATCATCGGTTGACTACCTAATAAATAATATCTACTGCAAAGTTTGGTATGAGCAGGACACAAAAATTCCTTTAAAATTCAAGATATTTGACTGTCATGAAGATATTGTACACTTAACAAACTCGAAGATTAAGACGCACACTTTCGATGCACGCAGCATCTCATAGACAATCCGATGCATCGCTTTCATCACTGTCAAGCTTCGGAAATTTTGTGACATACAATACTTATCGTCCGATGAAGTTGATGTTCTTTATCTACATTCATTGTTTAGAGCTGAACCTTCAGAATGTATGTTTCCAAGCCTTCGCTTATTTTTTGGATCCTATACATCATTGGCATAAAGTAATGTGTTTTACAGAGCTACGTTTACATTTTTCTTTGGCATTAGTCATTTTGATTTTTCATGAAAGCTTAAACATTCTCTTGAAGGAACAAAGCTTGGTTTTAGTCGTCTATTTCTGGAAGCCCCCAAGGTTCGAGCCTTTATGTCGTTATGGTAAAGCTATTTATATGTTGCAGTCACAATGACATTATTTTTTATGACTTCGGCCAGCTTAAATCCTTCTAGACAACTAAGTCGCTTCTGCTTAGACTATAGTATGACCTGTTACCTATATTCATTAACTTCTCATTTTGCAAATTTTCCTTTCTCTCAATGAGTCTGAACGAGTATTTTTTACTGCTTTTCATCATATTTTTAGACAATCATGATTCTTTGATCATAACTAAGTTAATAATACCTAAGTTGGAGATGATATGGTAATCTGTCAGAGAAAGGTTTCGAAGTCAGTTGCACTATGCCAAATAAAAGTGACTGTCTCACTTGTGTAAAATCCTATCTCATTGGTTTAATTTATGACTTGCTTCAATCAATGATTCATTACGTCATTTTAAACTCCTGGACTTCAAATGTTTACATTGTACCATCACATGGCTACACATTAGACTAGCAAACATAAATGACACGGAGGAGTGTACAAGGATACAAGCTAGACACAACTCTTCAGTCTTATTGCCAAGAGGTATATCGTAGTTTGTAGTTGTTAAGTCGTTTCCTCGGTACTGACAAAGGAATTCAATAGCTTTTATCGCAAATAACAGACTATTTATAATAGATAAAACTCCAAGTAGCCTTCGGATCATTGAACTTTTACGGAACTATCAATAGCTACGCTTACTGATATTCATTAGCAATTTATCTTGTGTTTATTGTGCATGATAGAAAATATAGTATACGTTCATGTGACCATTGGTTATGTTTCTGAAACCAGTCAATAGTGTTATAATTAAGTAACTACACTTGCTTTGTTATACGGTTGGGTTTTCAGGATCTTCTGGCACGGTGGATGGAGTCTGCCAAAAAAAGTGTAATGTATTTTAGACAATGAGTAGTTCATCAATCTGGGTTCGATTTGTAGAAGGAATCTATAGCCAATAAAATTTGCATACATGCTGATAAAACGAGCTAAAATTATACTCACCCCAAGACAGCACGCATAGTTTCATAAAGCTGCATGTGGGCTCATTTTTAACGACAGACTTGAAATTGTAATATTGATCAGCAAAAAGCCAAGTGAAGCACGATAGAACACCATAATGCAGTAGAGTGGTTACTGTACGACACGCTTCCTAAAATGCGAGTGATATAAGACAAGGATGTCTTTAAAGATCATGAAAATGCAGCAATTCTTGTATCTAATAATAAAGCATGGAAATGTGTATCTTAACGTCACACTGTTGTACGAAAACATGTGAACGTTAGAAAAGTTGACAACTTCCTGTAACCTATTTTTGTTTACAAATATATTCCTTTTCTATTGTAAATTTAATAACTTGATGTTATTTGCAGACAAAGTAAGTGTCTTTTACATTATGTCCTATTATCAAATTTTTTCTACGCGTGTTTTCCAGGATTCATCTTTTAATTTTTTCGACCTAAATCAATTAAATTATTGAAAGACTCCAGGGACGTACAGGATTTTGTACTGTAAAATATTTATTGCATTAATATGAGATACGTTGAATTTGATTAACGGTGCTACCCTCGAGACAACAGAACATACGTTGGCATACTGTTTTGAAGACGCCTTATATTAACGTAAGCAGGATTATTGGCAATGCTATCATTTAACCGCAATTGGTAAGTTTCACTGTAGAATTAGATGCAGATCAAGCAGATCATTGAAGTGTTCTTAAAGATGGCACAAGACAAAGGTGTTCCGCTGAACAAGAGCCGTAGAAATGCTTTTAGAAAATTTATCCATCTTACCATCACATACGAAAGAGTGGATAGTACCTAGAATGTACCAAACCTTACAATAGGATAGAACCTGCGTTTCTAATTTTGTCAAATGCCTGAGATATCTCAGTTAACTTTCGTAACCTCGTCAGGTACATACAAGGCATAATAATGCTATTAGAAAGGACTGTGAGAAGATCAGGTGTAGACCCACCAACACAAACGCTGTAATCAAAAAACTGACTCACAGAATCTAAATGTCTTTAAAAAAATCTTTAATAAAGACATCAAGGCTGCTAATAACTGGCAGCAGGCTCATTAGTTTACTATTGTGAGGATTAGATCATTCATCGCAGTTGTTATACACAGGAAATACTGTTGAAAACTTCTAAGAGGTAAGAAAACAAGGTTCAAAGATGCACGTTTGGCAGAGTCTAGACAGAGAACAACTCAGAAAGGGGACTTATCAAGAACGTTAACCAGTATATCATTTGTCACAGTTGCCTCACATGGATCTAGCTTTGCTACGATTGTTGTGACATTAGGTGAAATATATGACAGCTTTTCAAGAGCTCATCAGTTAACAGGTGGAAGTCAGGAAGTGGATGAACAAAACAGCTGAGGAAAGATCTCAGCTTTACACTAATGATGATCTGCCAGTAGTAAAAGCAGCAAAATACTTAGTTCGTGAATATGCAGCTAATAATCTGACTTAACATTACAAATGACAGCTTTACAATAATTACTAGCAGAGGTGAAAAGCTCTTTCTATGTTAAAGAATTATCAGGCTGGACGTGATACAAAAATGGATATGATTGGCAATAGCTCCAGTCTACGCAGGAGAATGTCATGATCATTACTGTGGTTCAAACTGGTGATTGCTACATAGTGTGAACTTA
Organism: Chironex yamaguchii; assembly: GCA_024741275.1. Classification (NCBI taxonomy): domain Eukaryota; kingdom Metazoa; phylum Cnidaria; class Cubozoa; order Chirodropida; family Chirodropidae; genus Chironex; species Chironex yamaguchii. The sequence goes on from JANTCA010057735.1 coordinate 24,241, forward strand.
ACCATGTTTGAAAAGATCCAGGAAATGCAGTCTTTAACATAGTCCTCGACGCATCTGATAAAATATTAGTCTAAGAAACGTCACAAAGCAACCCTCGAAGATGATCCCAATCCGCCATGTTCATATCTAAAACGTTTACAGTGGATTAGAGACTGTTGACCTGTAAGAACTCACAGCGCCATATCAGCGAAAATAACAACGCGATTGGCTCAACAGAGAAGAAATTCATGAAAAACCTTACAAATTTCAGGGTTTAAGGTTAAGGAGAGTTTGAGGAGTGAAGAAGACTGGTCAGTACAATATAGAATGTGAGTTGGAAGTCCACAAGCTAAGCGAATGATTGAGGAAAAGCAAACCTTTATGTTTCAGTAGTAGATTAGTCAGTGCCACAAGAAACCTTAAGCCACTCTTTAAGGTGAATATTAAAATCCCAGAGGACAAAGATATCAGAAGAATAATTTCATATGTCCATATCAATGCTATTAGTCTTTGACAAAATGACAAAGTATTTCTACAAGGTTGAAATACGTAGCTAGTTAAAAGCAAAAGAGAGAAAACACATTAAAAGCACCGAGGATTTTCAAACCTTCTTAACAAGCCGAACTGCTCAACCAGTGCTGATGAGCCACAGCCGCAGGAGCCGGAAGGTTTCAGATGGAGCCGGAGCCGGAAAAGAAATTCCCAGCTCCGGCTCTAGGTTTCTTTCAACTTTTTAGTGCTCTACATAATTTGTGGCTTAATTTAAGAGATAGTTATATATTTTCTTTTCAACTCTCTAAAGATTTGCTAAGGCATCCTTTTGGTCTAGTCCTACTTCACTCTTAACTAATATGTTTTTTTAGTTATGCTCAAATGTTTTATGCTTGATAGATTCCAACCGTTTTAATATAATTTCCACATACACAATCACATGTAATTAAAAGATTATTAACTTCTTTTTCTTTTTTTTCCTCTCATTGCACTTCAAAGAATGTAATCACTGTAAATAATAAATCTTCTCTCGCATCTTCATCACTTTACATAGAACGTTTTCAGTTTTCCAGTCATGCTAATGTTAAGTACATGTAATGTACTGCAAGGAAGAATGGTTCATCTCTTTTACAATCATTTGCAGCTTGCAATTATAATTGATTTCATCTTAAGTTTTGTTTGTTTTCCACTTAAAATGTGTGTTTAAGTTGTGATGAAGGATGAGACCATCCTTCTTTTGCATCATTGAGTGTCGAAATAAAAAAACCTACCAGAAATGTATCTCATCCTTTTAGATCTAGACTTTATCTTGTTGAATCATAAGGAAATACATATAGAGGCTGGAGGAATGAATGTGCTGTCCCTCTGAAACATTTAAGCAGCTCAAAGTATAAGTATACGCCACCCAGTAACAGAACACGTATACTTAGTTGGTACTATTCCCATAATACTGACTTCTAGACAGCATTTTTAAGCTACTACTGGATTGCTGATTTTAAAAAACTTTTAGGTATAATCCGGGTAAGGTAAGGATCCAACTCGCAGCAACACGATTGCATGCAATGCAGAGCGATATTACGTCTGGGCCACCAAAGCCCTTCTCTTACATTTCTCTACCAAAACAAAGTGATGTACACACTTCAATTTTAATTTTTATAATGAGGTATTTGAAGCTTTCCTTTATCACTGATTGCTTAACGTAAAACATTTTTTTCTTGGTCCAAATCAAAATTTTGGGTTAAACTGTGATGAATGAAGTTTGTAGAACATGGATATTTGTTTGTTTTTTTGATATTTGTATTCTTTCTTGTCTCAAATTAAGCTATTTCCAGAGAACATTTTGTAAGTAAATACAGTCAACATGGACCATTGCATAGGGCGAAAGCTTTCAGAAAGTTAAAAAAACTGGACCCAATATAAAGTCAATCACACATGATTACCAAGGGCGCGCCGGAGCCGGTTCTGGAGCCGGAGCCGGAGCCGATCTAAAAACTCTCCGGCTCCTCAGCACTGGTTATAACAATCCTTCTGAGAGAGAGGACGATGCCCAAGAGTAAAAAAATTATTTGTAGGGTTAGATTTAAGAATAAAAAGCAAGAAAGTACGTAGAAAATAAAGCAAGAAAAGCCTTAACATCTGCGACTGAAAACCACGTATAATTTTTGCGATATTAAATGCAGCAAGTGATTTAGAAGAGTCTGGTTTAAAGAGTCTGCGTCTATTTTTACTCAAGGTTGTCATGATATAATAAAGTTAATAGGCAAGGATATCTTCCACCTTTCACAAGCAAAGTCTTTTATCTCTCGGGATGTGCTGGCACAAACCATGTGACCTCGCGACTTCCCATCAGTACGGCATGACAATGCAGGTACACAGGAATTACTGTATAAACTCCTTATAATGTACTAGATTATAAATTACTTTTGAATATAACGTACTGAAGTGGCCGGTCCTGGCAAACATTCATGCAAACACTTGTACAGATACCAGGGTTATAACGCACTCGGTATTACGTACTTTCGATTAGTAATGTAGAATATGGAAATCAAACAGAATACCGTTCCTTCAGCTAACGAGGCGAAAAATGTTGCTCAAATCCTTCAGCTTCTTCGAGTTAGTAGATTTGCCTAACGCCGAAGAGACGCTAAAGCATTGAAGGTAAGGAAGGGGCGCAAAAGCCAGGTGATAGGTAAAAGTGTCTACTCCGAAATACAGAACTCTAGAAAGGTCACTAACTTAAGCTCATCCTACCCATTAGGTAGACTAATTCCCCCTTATCACCAAGCCAGTATTTCATAGAATCGCTGTTACATCATGGTAAATAACAAAACAATTATAAAAAAACACGATTTTGTCTCCGTCTGGTTGGCATCGTAAAACCATAAGCACAAAACAAACGAAAAAATCACATAGAAATGCTATGACGTTTCCAATTACGTTAAAAAGAATGATTTTTCTTAAGCTTTATTTGCAAAAATAGATCGATTAATTGACCTCAGACTTCTTAATTAATAGATTATTGTCTTGAGTCAACTAAAACTCATTTATAAAGTGACCAAGACGTTGGAGTGGTTTCTTCATTGGCAAAAATTGTTCATCAAACATATTTCCACTACGGAGCTGTTTTATATTCATTAGGTTAACCGTCCCCACAGTACAGAGACGATTGTTTACAAGGTACGTAGTTTATTCTTAACAAATTATCAAGAGCAGTCAATCCACGACAAGTTACTAAACTGAGCTGAAACGAAGTGTTACTGCCAAGGGTCAAAGCTAATAACACAGTGTGGGGTGGAGAAGATTTTACATCATATCTAATGCTTGCAGGCTCAACAAGAAAGAAGGCTAGTATCTTCATTGTAATCCATTGCTAGCAATTGCTTTGTTTAATTCGCTAGAAACCATGTCCTTGTGTCAAGTAATTTGGATATGCAATTGACAGTCAAGGTTTAACTACAGCCGTCTCCTTAACCGCAGTTCAATTTCGTTGTCAAAGATAAATTGGTTTTGTTTTGCTTTCTGCTCATGGCCGTACACAGGGTGTTTTGAGTGGGGGAGCTAGGACAGTCGGGGAAATTTTTTATGACACCACAAATTATGTCACCAGAAAACACCCATTTATACATGAATTGATAACTTATAAATTACAATGTAGTGTCAACGGCCTTGAATTTAACTACACATGTCACAGAAAGCCTGCACGTTACGGTATTCCAAGGAGTAATTTCAGCCTTGCTCACTTTATTAATCCTATCCTATGTTGGAAAAAACAGTTTTCACATTTGAATAGTAAAAGCAACCCATAAATATCACTTAACCTCGTTACATATTATTCATCTATCTAACTACCAGATTTCCAAAGTTAACTGAAATCTGAACGCAAACAAAAAAAACAAAACTTCCTTGAAAATAATTACTTTGACCTCGGAGTCCAGTCCAAAATGCACAACGCTTCATTCATTCAATCGTCATTCTCAAGATATCTTTTCTTTGATAGACTTCATGAGACAAGAGAATGAATTCGATAACCCTGTGAATCATGAGCATTGCTAAGCCATTCAGCCAGTCTTTGACATTGGTGCTTCAGTCCAAAACTTAAGACTTGCAAAAGACACTTCTGAAGGGTACGGTTAAGAAGTTAGTGAGGTGTTCGTTGATTGTTGGGTAGAATCTTACGTAGCATTGAGCTAAGGCATAGTTTACAGTTTTTCTCTTGTCTAGAAAGCATTCAAAGTATTAACATGTAATACGTTTTATCAGATTAGGTGACAACCTCCGGCAGTTTCTATGTTGTTGGAAAGTTTCAACAACTCCGTGACTTTACCAGTCCCTGTAAAAAACATTACATTAAAAAAAGTTTGTGCCTCCTACTACGGACGGCCTTGTTTCTTCTTAGGGGTTTGTTATTAGAACCAAGTGCGGAAGTAAAGGGTTTTTATCGTCAGTCACATAACTGATGCCCCAAGCTAACATTAATTTTAACAGAAAGCTTTAAGACATGACCACGACCATTTTCTGTTGGGCTAACACATTAGGGAAAAAACTAAGCGTTTATTACATTTCATTTGCGTTAAAAGTAATTGCAAATGCAATTGTACCCTAATAGTAAGGAACAATCACTATAGTGCCATTAACATTCTATAGTTAGCTTTGTAATTCGTTGCTCCGAAGGCCATCCGTGAAGGTTGTTACGATTTAACAAAACTGTCATACGTCCTTTCGTTGTAAATACAGGGAATCGGAGACCTAACAAGTACGTGTTACTTTCTTCAGTCTGTTTAACTCTTGAGGCATTTCATATTTGACGTGTTTAAGGGAAAAGATTTACACTAATTCCTGTTACTTCTAAATATTGATACAGTTTTAGTTACATTAAATGCTAGATATCATTTCTTACCTTGTTTCTGACCCCCTGAAATCCTCCGAGGATGATAATGTCAATGCAAACGAGAGACAATGACAGCTGCTGTTTGATCAAAAGTGGTTTTCTTTTCTCCCTACAACAAAATGAAAATAAACGACTTTGCCATAATTTTGGATTTTCAATTATTTACTTCTGAGGAAAATCAAATAATCAAATAATATTTTTCGTCGAGAAAATATAAGACAAATCCTAAACAAGTGTCCTAGAACACTTTGCAACTTTGAAATGTGCCACTTCTCTATTAAACTCCTCCTCCTCAAAACGATGTTGCATTTGCTAAGTTTTTTTTTAATTTAAGGCCTTATAATGCTTATCTATATCTTGATAAAAAGTCATTGAAAATATAATCTTGTGCATGTTCACAACTATTGTCACAACTTAATAAGTTCAGAAAGTGGTCGCAAAATATATTGAGGACTGTGATCCTAAAAGTTGCAATATTTTCGGATTTAGTGGCATTAAACCACACATTGCCTCCCCGTTAACAACTTGGCAACAAAAATCACTGCCAAGTGTCCTTGGTACACCTAACAATTTGAAAACTTGCAGATACTCTTTAAATAAAATAATTGTCATTGTTTCTTTAAGCTGCCCCCTTTTCCCCAATTATAATGTTGTCCCAAGCAGCTGCAAAAGCTTTGAGAAAGGTTACCTTAAACAGTTGATATCAGTTGATATATTTGATCACGCTTACACATCAATCTTGTTAAAGGGATTGAGGGGAATAAGCATTGAAAGTACGGAAAAATTGCAAGGTGTACCAAGGCTTTGGCAATGATTGAAGTTAGACGCTTGAACTTGGCTATAATTACCCACGTAACTGTAGTTACATGCAAAGTTTATTTGCAGATTTGTGGTCATGAGACCCGGGTTCGACGCCTTGGTGTTCATACCCATACCTTAATTTCTGTTCTTAAACTATAGACATCCAAACAATGGACGTCATTTCCCCGCGACTTGTACATTCGTTTCTGATTGGCTGGGTAGGATACGTATTCTGATAATAAACCTTTTTTTCGCAAACAGTGATAAATGGACGCCTTGTATGCACAGAACACATTAAACTTTTACAGCGTGTACACCAATAGACAGACACCCAATAACGGGCAGAAGATCGGGGTTGATTTGACTAATACTCTTTAGACCTTTCCTATTGAGCTGTTTAGCTTAGTAGGAAAGAGGTCAGATTTGCAATTGTGAGACCCGGGTTCGACGCCTGGATCGTCATAGTCATACTTTAATTTCTTAATGGTCAAATAATGGTCGTCATTTCCCCGCAACTTTTATATTTGTAGTCTGATAAGGAACCTTTTGTTTTCGTCTGTCTATCTGGCCAATCATTTTTTGAAGAATGTCAATTCTGGATGTACATCAAACGAAAGTGAAGTTCAAAGTTTTAGCACAAAAATGGCTTGTAAGCTTCCTTGTTAAGGTATATATGAAAAGAGAGTTTGTTTACATGTCCCTTCAGGGCGGAGAGCAAAGGGAAGGAGTCAGAGAGTATTTGGAGTATCCTATAGAAAATCAGCCAGCCAAGTAAAAGTGGCAACTCAAGTAATTCTAGACGCCTTTGCCGTATAAAAATGTAAATATTTGTAAAAAAAGTAAATTTGTAAATATTCTAAAGTAAATATTTTGCTTTTAACTTGTTAGGACGAGAGAAACTCATTTTGAAGTTTGCTATGACTTGTTACTTGTTTGTAGTTTGTACTATATTTTTATTATTTACTTTCTTTACTGTCCCTTGTACCTTTTACGCTGCGAGTACTCGAAATATTAATTACGACAAGAATAACTTACTCTTTAAAATATGAAAGTTTCAGTAACAAAAATGAACATAGTGCAATAGAATACAATACCTTGCATTATGAAATTTTAAAGAAATAATGGTGGGCAAACAATCGAAAACACTGCCTCTAAGCGCATGCGTCAACAAGCACAACATACATGCTGAATACCTAACTTGTTTGATCGCATAAAACAGGTTGGGTTCTAGGTAACGCGAAGAAGTCCAATAAATTGTTTCAGTATGAAAGCAATTTGGAATAATGTACGCGAGCTGCTAGTAAGTTCTTATAAAAAGAGGGCAACGTACAGGTTCGGTATAATCAAGCATTAACTCGACTTGTTTGAGAAATTTGTGCTCACACATGGAAATGTAATTCTACAATATGGCGCCCACAATTATTAAAAATTTGACACATACTAAAGTATTTAACATTTGTAATGAGATTAGCATACTAATTTTATCTCCAGAAAAAAATTCAAAATTTCCTCTTACTTCACCTTATAAGAAAACTGTTTCTAGATTTCCAGCGGACTGTAATCTGTGGCATGAATTTCTTACTACCATTCTCCTCGAGTAATGAGAAATTGTTTAGGAAAGGAAACCACAAGTGTGAAAATAGACTTGATTGTGGGCATTTAAATGCCCATATGGTCAACAGATCTGTCAAGATTTAGTCTTATAAGAAACGATAATAGAAAACAAGACCCTTACGCATGCGCTCTTTGCAGGTGTTTACAGATCAGATAGCTTTCATCCATCACTCGCTCACAAATCCGACCTCAGTGATTACAAGCTATCCTATCCCGCCGATAACACTGCATAAAAAAGGTCACAAAGAAAAATCCCTTTTGGAGAGGTCCGCAATGTCTTGAGTATTTAATTGTGACTGGTCTAACCACAAAACAAATCGGTGAAAGGTCCTCCACACTTAACAAATATAACCGTTTGATCTCCCGTTACCAACACCCTCTATTTCTAGCTGTGTTCAAGTGGAGTTTGTGATCGTTGAATCAGAGAACGAGAGACTGTGCTTTAGCCCTAATCGCCGCATTATAGTCTTAATTGCAATACTGAAAATCAGTGGCTACAGTAGCCAAGTTTTATAAACAGTATTCTAAGATGATTCAGCAGTAATCAGGCAGAGTGCTCATTTTAGGGAAATGGTTTAAAAAATCTGCAAATATCCCCTCCAAATAAATTATGTTGGCTTTTCAGCATGATAAGAGAACACGCAACGATTCCCGTAGAAATAACTAACATATGTGTCAAGTTGTAAGGAGCATAGCTTCGTTCAGCATAAGTACGCTGCAAACTAAAAATATCATAAGACGTTAATGACATCGATCATCGAGTAGGCACTAAATCTACTCATATTATGTGAATACTGTAATTTTTGTTTACAATGCTTTAGCGAAAGGAATATCAGCTGCACACTTAAGTCAATTTAAATTTCGATTTGATTTTCGACGGTTTTATCTTTACAACAATGTTACCTCTATTTCATCTTCTGCAATAGCTGCTCTTCTCCTTGGTATTTCATTTGTTCCTTCGCAACCTTTGCCGAAATCTCATGTTTCAGACACAACAGTCAGCTCCAGGTGGTATATCTTTTGAATTCGTCTGTTAACCTCTTACATTGTATCTTTGGTAACTTTCTCTTGGCTAACAGCTCATATAAAACCATATGCATTAGTAATTAGTTTTGTCACTTGTACTGTTTGCTATAAATTTTGGGGAAGGTCTTGCCAACAATCCGCACAATGTCAACAACTGAACTTTTTGCAGGCTTTTTTCTCTGTCTTGCCCCATAGACTTGTGCTCTTTCACCCCTCACATCCTATAATTTGCCTAACACATTTTCAGGTACCTCAGGCTTCTTTTTATTGCTGCTGTATTGACTTCGTCTTCAAACATTAGTCGTCTTCCATGGTGACAAACGAGTTGGATTCACGGCCTCGCTCTCCACCTCTTCCGGTTTATACGTCTGTTGTTTCATATGAGCAGTTTGAGTTGTTTTTGGATCGCCACATGGTAGCTCTTTGACTCGGATGCAACGCCTGATGTCTCTTATACCTGTAAAAACACGCTGTCTCCCTTTTGGAACCCAGATTAGTTTCTCAATTCTAATAATGTGCCTTCGACTCTAATATAAAGTGATCTTCAAGCTTTGTACACAAGCAGATTTACAGGATGATGCTGTTTTGGTACATGAAAGGACTGCAAATTTTCTATTATGTAGCTCAAAACATATTCCTGTTAGGACTAGGTCCCAGTTGTAGCGTCTAGTTTGGTACGTTGCTTGTGCTTTCGTTACCTAATGAGTTTCCGCTGTTTGTGTTCCCACAGTGGATAGAGCTAAAGGCTCATTAATTTCAGTATCCTCTTAAGTCGTGTTGCAAAATGCGAAACCTAAGCAGTCCCTCAAATTAATCTGTTTCAATTTCTGCATCTGCTCCTGTCCATGGAACCGGTGGAGGTGGTATTGTCTTATGAGCATTGCAACAGGTATTATATGCTTTCACAGCTAATTTGCCTCAATACATAATTTAAATTGCAGTTACTTGGGCCAACTTACTCAATTTTTGAGCCAATTGGTGTCTGAAGTACACCTTTTCAAATAATTCGTTTCTACGCACCCATTTTTTAAATGAACGTTGTAAAGTTCGATTTTCTAACCAATCATAGTTTCATCAATCGCTTGTTGTGGTGCCGGTTTCACAATCTTGACTTAGTTGGTTTGTTAAAATATGTGCATCAATCAGTTCCAATCTAAGTACGGAACTATTTGCCCTGCTACTTTGCCCTCTATGCAAATGGGTCTTTTACGCTACTTTTTTGGCTTGTTCTTGACTGATGTGAGATTTGCAAATGCCACTGTCTCAGTTAAATCAAGTATACATATCCACCAAGTTTTGCCTGGACATTTTTAAGGGAAACTGGACGACTCCTGGTATATTAAATTCCACTAATAAAATTAAATCTTTATAACTCATCTCTGGTCTCAAACCTTGGATGGAGTTGATGAATCATACTTTCCTATACAGTGGCAACAAAGGTTATTGCTATTGTAATCGGACAGAAAGGATATCTCGTGCACAAACATCTTGTTTGTTATTGCTACAATGATATTCTCCCTCCTTAACAACTTACATATCGTTCATTTAAACGATACACTATAATGTTTGTCCAAATTAAGAAATAGAGCAAAAACAAAAGCTCAATCATTATAGGACGTGAACTAAAGTCTCCAAAAAGAGGAAATATGTAATTCCATGTAAGAAAATTTGTTATCCAAATTACGATGTAAATATGAATAAAGACGTGCTTGTAATGGCTACGTTCTGACGGATTCTCATAACAATTCTCTGTCGACAAAGTAAATAAGAAAGTGACTCGATCGCATAACTAAGACCCGATAGCAAATGAATTATCACACATTCAATTGAATGAAATATATTGTTTTCTGACTAAATATTCCAAGATAGCAAAATAAAAGCACAAGAGAACAAAGAATTCAAACAATGACAAAATATTCTCTCCCACACATATTACAACAGTTACCAGTTGTTTGTGTTTTCAACCTGCAGTACATATACAAACAAAGACTTATTGCTGTTCAGAAAAATGTTTATCTATTGATATGAAGCAGAAATGAAGACTTTGACGATAAAATCTTAGCCTAATGGGCTCAACTACCAACTTTTTCACAAACGTTCGTGGTCTTTGTGTCTGTTGAGATAAGCGTTTTGCGCCAAATGAGTCATAAACTTAAGTGAATAATAGTGTTATTAATAATAGTATTTCAGTTTTCAAAGACAGCATAACTGATAAAAACATACAAGGGAGTCAGAATATAAACTTCGAAACTGCGGCATTTCTACAATAATTGCAGTTTAACTCGAACAGTGTAAATTTTGCCGTGGCCATCCCACCCAATAGCCAGTTCTCATACGACTGAACTGTCCCAGGGTATTTTAGACTGAACAGTACTAAAACCTTATATTTATAATGTACAGACATAATCCTTCCCTTCCTATCTTATTTTCCATGCAAACTCTGTCCTATCGTTTGTTTTCGGTATGTCAGACCTGGTAATGTTTGCCTGTTTACACTGTAATCTATTTAATAATGTTCTTGTTTATATCTTGTATACGTTACTCAGTTTTATTCAGAGTAGATAACAGCATAGAGCAAAAACACAGAAAGATGATAAAAAATGAAATCAATGCTACAGTTGACTCATTGCACCTGAACACAATGAAAACCTGCATTAACATTCATAATTATTTTGCATACACAGCTTTAGGACTGAATTATTTTGGTAGAAAAATTGAAATACAATTAACTAGTGTTTAAGAAGAAAATGTGTTAAAAAATTATTGTTATTACTACCCTAACTAAAGTCAAATAATATTTCACGTTACAGATTTCAGATATACCAAGATAAATACCTAAGTTGACGAAGTCGACGACGAGGATCATGGAGATTGCAGACCAAATAAAACAACCACAACTTAGAATGGCATAATATCACCAAGGCAACGAAAGAGGAGGGTATTACGGAGTAGGTCAGCTTTTATCAAAGGAACGTAGCGTGCTGTAAAAGAAACACACGTAACAGAAACAAATGCCAGAAACTGTGCAAAGCAAGCTTTCTTTCCTTTTGAGGACTGATTTATCCTTGCGACTGCACTCTTCTGCCTTCCAATCCTTTCTGCTATTTACGATGTCCCCAATTCTCCCCTATTCGGCTATCTACTCTCAACTGTTTTCCATTCTGTTCTTCAACTCACTTTTTGTAATCCTATTTTCCTTCTGCTTCTCCTGCCGTTCTCTCCCTTCGTTGAGCACGTTCAAGTGTCGTGATGCCTTTCCTTCTGTCCGCTATGTTCTGTTGTCCACTGTATTTTGATGCACATTGTATTCGGATGTAACCTTTACTCTAAATTCTACTCGGTTCTGCTACTTACTCTTGTCTTCTGTCCACTCTCTTCTGCTCTCCATTCTGCTCTACTGTCAAATCTACTCTGTTGTCCACTCTGTTTTGTTTCCCATTCCATTCTGCTGTCCACTCTGCTCCGCTGTCCACTACACTCTGCTTCCACTCTGTTCTACCGTCCAATGCATTCTGCTATCCACTCTATTTTGCTGTCCACTCTATTCCGCTGTCCACTACACTCTGCTTCCACTCTGTTCTACCGTCCAATGCATTCTGCTATCCACTCTATTTTGCTGTCCACTCTATTCCGCTGTCCACTACACTCTGCTTCCACTCTGTTCTACCGTCCAATGTATTCTGCTATCCACTCTATTTTGCTGTCCACTCTATTCCGCTGTCCATTTTATTCTGCTGTCCATTGTATCCTGCACTCAACTTTAATCTGCTGTCCACTACATTATACTGTCCACTTTATTCCGCTGTCCAGTCAATTTTGTTTTCCACTTTGTTGTGCTGTCTTCTCTATTCTGCGGCCCAATTCGTTCTGCTGCGCACTCTGTTGCAATGCCTACTATTTTCTGATATCCAATCTACTCTGCTACTCACTTTGTGTTGTATATTCTATTCTTTTGTCCACTTTATTCTGCTGTCCAATGCTGTCTACTTCGATCGGCTATCCACTGTGTTCTACCCTCTTCTCCGTTCTTCTGTCGGGACAACTCTGTTGTACACTGTATTCTGTTGTCCACTCTATTCTGCTGTCCACTCTATTCTGCCGTCCACTTTATTCTGCTACCATCTCTATTCTCCTGTCTACTGAATTCTGCAGCTCACTCTTCTCACTCCCACTCTATTTTGGTAGCAATTAAGTTCTGCCGTCCATTCGTCTATCCTGTTCTCTCCATTCTACTGTTCACTCCACTCTACTGTCCAATATGTTGTGCTGTTCACTCTAGTCTGCTGCCCATTCTTTTATGCTTTCTACCGATTTTTGCTATCCACTCTGTTCTTATCTCCTTTCTTTTATTCTGTGCAATTTATTCCACTGTCCAATCGGTTGTGCTGTCTACTTTTTTCTACTGTTAACTGTATTCTTCTGTTGACTCTGTTGTGCTGTCAACTGTATTCTCCTGTACACTCTGTTGTGCTGTCTGTTGTATTTTGCTGTCCACTCTATTCTTCCGTCAACTCTGATATGCTGTCTACTCTATCCTATCTGTTGTCTACTCTATTCTGCTGTCCACTCTACTCTACTGTCCACTCTTATCTGCTGTCCTCTTTATTCTGGTGTCCATTATATTCTAATGACAATACCATTTGGCTTCCTACTCGATTCCGCTGTACCCTCTATTCTGCTGCATACTATATTCAGGTGTCCTATCTATTTTGCTGTTCACTCTATTCTGCTGTCCATTATATTATAGTGTCAATACCATTCTGCTGTCCACTCTATTCTGCTCACCACTTTATTCTGCTAGCAACTTAGTTCTGCGGTCCACTCGTCTATCCTGTCCACTCCATTCCGCTGTCCACTCTATTCTACTGTCTAATATGTTGTGCTGTCTACTCTAGTCTGCTGCCCACTCTGTTCTACCGTCCAATGTATTCTGCTATCCACTCTATTTTGCTGTCCACTCTATTCCGCTGTCCACTGCACTCTGCTTCCACTCTGTTCTACCGTCCAATGTATTCTGCTATCCACTCTATTTTGCTGTCCACTCTATTCCTCTGTCCATTTTATTCTGCTGTCCATTGTATCCTCCACTCAACTTTAATCTGCTGTCCACTCCATTCTACTGTCCACTTTATTCCGCTGTCCAGTCAATTTTGTTTTCCACTTTGTTGTGCTGTCTTCTCTATTCTGCGGCCCAATTTGTTCTGCTGCGCACTCTGTTGCAATGCCTACGGTCCACTCGTCTATCCTGTCCACTCCATTCCGCTGTCCACTCTATTCTACTGTCTAATATGTTGTGCTGTCTACTATAGTCTGCTGCCCACTCTGTTATGCTTTCTGCTCTGCACGCTTTTCTTTTGTCCATTCTATTCTGCTGTCAGCTCTAACCTGCCATCCACTCTACTCTGCTGTCCACTCTATTCGGCTGTCCACTCTGTTGTGCGTGCTGTTCACTCTATTTTGCTGTCCATTATATTCTAGTGTCAATACCATTCTGCTGTCCGCTCTATTCTGCTGTCCACGCTATTCTGCTTTCCACGCTATTCTGCTGTCCAATCTGTTGTGCGGTTCACTCTATTCTGCTGACCGCCGTATTCTGCAATCAACTCTGTTCTGCCGTCCACTCGTCTATCCAGTGTCAATACCATTCTGCTGTCCACAATATCCTACTGTCCACTCTGTTGTGCTTTCGACTCCATTCAGCTGCCCATTCTGTTGTGCTGTGTATTCTATTTTGCTGTCCTGTATATGCTGCTGTCCAATTTATTCTGCCGATTTCTCCATTTTGGTATCCAGGCAACATACTTCTTTTTTATGTCATCGGAAATTATTCACAGGCGTAGGTATTAAGTGAAATGGTTACAGAAGTCAAAGTTATCAGTCTTGGTGAGACTGGGGCATAGCTAATGCAAATATTTCATTCTAATTAAACAATAGTAAATAGGTTTACGGATACTATGATAATGATTCAATTAAATTAAGTGCTAAGTCAGAGCTGACCCCTTTCTTCTCACGTTATTCATGTGGACAATGAAGGAGATATAGAGAGTAGCAACGAGCCAGTGATAATTAAATCAGTCAGCGTAGGTATCCAAGATATCACTTTTTGCGTTTTGCTAGTTTCAGAGGGAGCCAAAGCAGAAGGCTAAACGAAACGAAGTTTGTCGTTAGATAATCTAACAATGGTTAAGCAAGCTCGTAGATTGCAAATATTTGTCGCAAATGGGGATGAGTGATGGGGATTGAGAAGTGTATAGAAGTAAAGAGCCTTTACAATAGAGCAAGAACCGGAATGGTATGCTTAAAGGTGTCATGTCGGCTTTGTGTCCATACGAATACAATCCGAGAAGATTTAGTTTGTATGAAAGACAGCAAAGAAGTTCTAAAGAAAAGGAGTTAAGAAAAAGCGAATATGATCTTAGGCTGACACTACATGCACCTAATTTAACACCATCAAGAACCTCTAAAAACTTTTTCAATCGTGTCTTTAAAATACAGACATGGTACAATTTAATGCCATACAGCAACATGGACTAGGCAAAGCACTGCTGCGTGATCAAATAACACCAGGGATGTCGTTGTGAATTAGGGTGTTCGGAAAGCCAAAATGCAAACAACACCAGGGATGTTATGAATTGGGGTGTTGGGAAGCCAAAATACAAATAACACTAGGGATGTCGTTGTGAATTAGGGTGTTCGGGAAGCCAAAATACAAACAACACCAGGGATGTTGTTATGAATTAGGGTGTTGGGAAGCCAAAATACAAATAACACTAGGGATGTCGTTGTGAATTAGGGTGTTGGGAAGCCAAAATACAAATAAAACCAGGGATGTCGTTATGAATAGGCGTGTTCGGGAAGCCAGAATAAATTCCATATCCAGGATATCTAAGGAAGAAGAAGGCTTTAAAAGGAAGAAGAAGAAGAAGAAAGGAGAACAGAAAGATTAGATACTGGCCTTTTTAATACCAGAAACTTGACTGCGGGAATAGTTGTACTTGGTAGGGACAGGCCTAAATATTTCAGGTATTACCTACATTCGGAAGTACGTGTTTCAGCATTTAGATGCAATTATGAACGATACTGTCATTATATCAAATAATCTTCTGTTATATGAAGAAGAGAGTTTCAATTTTTACAGTACAGTGTAATGAAAACATTATATTATCTAATATGATGTGAGCATGATGTAGTGTCTAGTAGATCCTAATAAGCTACCAAATAATCCTGTTATGGTGATTTGCGATGAAACTCACTAGCGAGTGACGAAAGGATGCATAATTACAAGTTGAAATAAGGCTACCAAATTTAATCATATTATATTTCGAAGTGACTCCTTTTACGATTGCCCTCATCCATACTTATGTACGCAGCTGGAGAAAGGCTGATAAATCTGCCCTTCGCTCTGACATAATTAATCGTCTGCTCACTGCAATGCATTTGGTAGCTAATCACCGGTAGAGTTTGCGTTTGACACACAATTTTCGATGACAAGCTTAATTCCCAATCATTGAAAAACCTATTTTTGTGTACCAAGGTGTAATAAGAGTAACAGATATCCTTAACACTCATAGGGCGATGATAACTAATACCTAAGATCAAATAGACTTTTATGACCTGAAACAGAAATTGCCAATTCGTATTATATTATTAAACACAGAATATTCAAAGACCGACGATTTAAATGTGTAGACCAGTTTTGGACTATCAAATATTTTTATTACAACATAGAGCTCGGGATACCAGAAGTTCAAAGACGTTATTTGATTGATGGACGGAAGGACAATGGAATTTTGCAAGAAAAACTGCAAGTCAAACACTAAAATGAGAAACGAAACAAGGGCTCAAAAATAATATCAATGACTATACGTTATTTGGTTAAAAGATACCATGAATAACGTACATGGCGCGACACAAAATCTCGACAGCACATCACTTAAGAGCGGATTCGAATGCTGTCTGTTGACTTTTAATCTACATGGCAAAGTTAGGGAAATTTTTCAAAAACAACAATACGAGCATCATAAACAAGGTATTTGTTTAAGCTGCACTGGAAACTAGGAAATAGAAATGATTCGCTACAAAACCATTTTATATAAAAAACGTAGCGATGTAATACATTACTGGAGCGGTAATTTTTCCATGTCTTGTGACACGGTTTTGATTACAGAAGTTAAGGTAAGAAAGGATTTAGTCTTAAACGATGGTTCGACAAAAACGCAAACTGAACTTATTCTCGATCCACTTAGAGAGCATAAAGGATCACAGGTTTTTCATTTGTGCATCTGTGTAAATTTTCTGTGTTGTTATTCAAGAGAAAATCTTATTAACTGACTTACATTCAGTCAGTGAACCGAGAAAGCCCTTAGTGTCCTTAACGACTGTCAAAACATAGATATTTGATGTAAATTTTCAACGCGAGGTTGAAAAGTAAGAAAATTCTACGATTAGTTTGAACTGTTGAGCCCTCGAGCTTACTCCACTTAAGCAATAATGTTGATAACGAAGTTCAGTATTTCCTTCTTTGAAATTAAACTTGACTTCTGGACCACAACATAAGGCATAAATTGCAGATGAAGTATCATTATGTACTCTTTAATAATGAACGCAACGTTCTTTTTATTTAGCTATCTCCATATGATGTATTCAAAATGATTCATAATAGATCTAAACAATAGTTTCAGAATTTTAGAAATGTTAAAAATAAATTATATATTTACCTGAAGCATCCTAACACAACAACTGCACCCAAACAAAACATCAGAGAGATACTGCATCCAACTATACTTGTCGGCTCAAGAATTTTCTCCATCGTTTACTCCGACATCCCTGTTTATCTTGTAATTGTCTTGAGATGTGTTGAAATTCTCTTTTTAGTGTTTCCATTCTTGTGCCAAGACATCTTAAACACATACGATCAGAAACATACCATACCTGAATGAGCTAGCGGTTCGCTAAGATGTTTGCTTGGTGAGCACTAGACGATAGCAGAATGGGAGATTGAAACGAAAGGTCATGAAAGGATTAAATACTTGATTGATACGGGGGGTGAAATCAAAATCAATTCAAGAAATTTGATGCTTACACCTGGAGGCCGATTATGAAAACTATCCAATGTTTGTGAAGACCATCACGCTTATAAAACTAATTATTAATTACTGTAAATGAGAATAGAAAAGCAGAAGTCGAGATTTAAGCTTTAAGAGCAAAGTTATTCCCTACAAATTAAATTGGCTGGGAAAAGCCACCAGAGTCTTCTAATAATTTTCGTGTGATTTGAAATTCATAATCATTACCCTCATTAAACTTACAGGTAGCTTTTGCTAATGTCTAGTTTTTTGGATCTTAATTACGTTTATCATAATTAAGCATGTTGACAGAGAAAGAAAACGACTATTTTAAGAGAGGAAACTCGTTTTGATTTGAACTCGGTAACTTTAAATATATGCTTGCAAACATTTTACACGTAGTACTATCATACAAACATCTGGTTCACTGCATCTAGTCAATTTCAGAAATATAAGCTTTTCAAACTTTTTTGAAACGTCTTGGTTTTCCAGTCGTGCTGTTGTTTTTAAATTTGTTGGTACTGCCTCTCCTTTACCGTGTTTTGCTTAACGGGGGTATGTAATGCTGAAGAAAAGATTAAGGTTCTCACGAGAAAAGTTGCCTCTCAGCATTAAACGCCTTTTGATGATCAACTAGGCCAACAAAGACCAGATGTTAAAAAATACTTAGGAGCAGGTATCTGAGTTTTGTCTGTGAATGAGATAAAGCAAACGTTAATTATGGGAAAGCAGACAATGGACTATTGTACTAACGCTCACAACAAATAAAAATTGGAAATACTATCCATATCGTGAAAGACTTTAAAGGTTCAAGGTATACAGAACTATTAAGGGGAGTAAAAGTTTGACAGCCTATAAAGCACAGGCTTACAGGAATTCCACTCTTTTAACAACGTCACAAGTATGTCTGATGTGAACGAAAGTTCTTTCAACAGATCACTATGTACGTGTTGTATAATGATTTAACTCTTCGAGGATTTTGGCCAAAATCGCGAAATTATGTACCCGCAAAAATTTTATCAACCTGTCATTGGCAAAAATTAGTATCAGTAAAAAGAACTTAAAAATATGAAAACTTTGCATTTTTTCACTGTCTTGTTATTTTTTCTAATTAAACGACAATCCTAGTCTTTCAAAATAATTTCACTTTCTTGATGTCCATTCTTTTTGACATTTCCAAATATTTCCCTTCAATATCTTTATAGGCAAGTCAGACAATAAGACATATATTTAAACTTGTTAGCATTAAGCTGCATATTAAAGGAAATATTTGTTTATTTCTGTCTGTGTTTCCATTTTTCCGTCGAATATTTTGAATGTGAATTGCACGTTTTTGCTTATCTTAAACATCTAGGAAATGACATTTCTCTAGTTCTTGCAAAAATTAGAAAGTATTTATTCATAATTTGAGAAAATTAATACTCGCTAAAATGCTTACAAAGCATCGTTCGTGAAAATTAGTACCCTCGAAATGTAATTTTTTCGATCCACGAGAATTCATACCCGCAAAAATTAATACCTTTAAGGTATTTCCCTCTTGTATTTAAGATGAAAATTACAGTGCAATCAAGGTATTGTTACGTTTTCATACAAACAAGATACAGCATTTCTAGTGTTGTTTTTCGTACACTACCATCAGAACAAAAACTGGAATTTAAGTGGTAGCATGCTCGCTTTAAGTGTGGAAGGTTGTTGTTGGGATTTCACGACCGGGTCATACCAAGGACTTTAAAATTATGCATAATATTTCCTACTTAGTACTCAGTACTTACTGGATAAGTATGGAAGTTAAGCACACAGTACTACCAGAGGGTCAGCCTCCTACTATTGCATTCACTGTGCTTGCACAGCTGTGTGGCCCAGTGGTAAAGGAAATGGAAGATGGGCGCCGCCCTGTACGTCAAAATAATTTGGGAAGGAATTTTGACTATTGATTTTTCACTCAATTGAGCAATGCAAATTATTGTGTTCTACAATGTTCTAGTAGATTAAAGGATAGCTATCAAGACTGAATGTTGTACAAGGATATTACCTAATATTGCATGATCTGGTATAAAAAGTAAATTAGATAACGGAACCAATACAATTACCACAAGATAGAAACTTAAATCAGAAAAAAATAAAAATGTACACAAGAAAATTAAAACAATGATACCAAAAATAAGCAATAATTAGACGGTTGTTTCCAGACGAAATATTTTTTTCAAGTACAAAATTGCGTTTAAAATTAACCAAAGCTCACTTTCGTCATCTTTCTCTATCGATGGTTCAACATGTGTACGGTTGAAAAAGTAAAAGTTACTGGACTATGTTCCCTTAAAAGTCAACATGATCAGGCAGTAGTCAGTAGAGTTTGGAAAAGTTCTTTTGAAAAGTGTCATCCCAGCCAATGATGAAACGACAATGAATCGACGAGCAGTCGACGGAAAACGGCAGCAAGAAACGTCATCGGCAAGGTACAGTCAACATACTATGGAAATGATTGTCGGACATTGTCAAAAATATGTAGAGTTGATGTTTCGGCTACCCTCGGCTCTGTCTGTTTTGATATCGATCTCTTTGAGAGAAAACGTGCTTGTCAAATAATTGTAAAGTACCTGTTCCAGGTAAGACGTGCTATAGCAATCTTATGTAATTTGCACCTAGGATATATAAGTGACATTCTTGTCACCATGTTGATTATCCATGACAGGTCACGTATTGACAACTGTAGGAATGAGTTCGCACGCTTAAACAAAGTAGGAAACTGGGGAGAGGTTACTATGTATAAGAACTCTGTTTCATCGAGAAGTAAACAGATGATTTAAGAAGGGAACAGCCAATAATTATGTAACACGAAGAGGAAGGCGGGTGCATCCACAAAGTCCTTACAAAGTGTGGCAATAGATGTAAGGATCACTGCCAATTTAATGTTCATTGGTGTGTAAATTTAAATTGCCATCTTAATCACCCCTATGAATTTGGCTTTTAATTCACTTTTTGCTCTTTCTACATTATACTCAATAGGACTCGTGTCAAATGTAATACGTTAAGTAGTTTGAATACTTTAGCGGAACGTGCGAGCGGCCTTTTGGAACGATAAACAATGATATATAGTTTTCTTCAGGGTAGTCAGGGATGGAGAGATGGCAGCTAAGAATTTTGTTACGCTAAAAGATGACAATTACGTCAAACGGGTAACAGAAATGAGTTGGTGGGATACAAAGTAGTCAAATACAGGGGCGTACTGTGGATAATTAACCTAGAGGTACTAAAAATACAAGCCATAACGTTATATTGAATACAAGAAAAATTGATAGGGGATTGTCGCGGTGAATGTTCAGTTTGATAAAAACTTTGAGAAATAATACAGTTATTGCTGTCGATTGCAGTAATTGCTGTCCATCATATCTGAAAAGAAATATAAAGAAAGCAAACAGTACACTTGGTTGTTCCCTCTAAAAACTCCTATTACCAAGGGAGAAGCATCTGAAGGGACAAACAAAAGCTTACCATGTAATTTTGTCTCCATTTCTTGCCTCCTTTATAGTGTGCAGCTACATTTTTAGAGCACGCCTGTTGTCTACTGGCTCCATGTGGCTTCCTATTGTCCAAGGTGTGCGCGGGTCCATCTTGAGGCTAGATAAGACGGATGTTAACAACTTGATGCAAATTATTTAAAATCCTAGCCTTTTAGTTTGGAGCTCGTCAACAGACAGCTTTCTACGTTTGCTATCTGTTTCGAGTCTATGGTTGTCTGTGGATTTCTTAGCAAGACAACATAGGACAAACTTTATATTATACTACCAGACATATTTTGGCTGTTTAGAGTAACGAAGTGACCCAAAGTTAGAAATGAAGCATTACTAGTATTGAAAATGTTAACCGGAAGACAATTTAGTGGACATAGGAGAGGTAGATAGGTCTAATATGATATTAAAGCAAATTTGTCCTTTAGCTTCATATAGGAGTGCTATAATTATGATGCGACGAGAAGAGCTTGTTTTATCTCTTGTAAATGTACACAGTTAATTGTTAGGTCATGGGGTAACGGAGATCTCACGTCAAAGTAAATCAGTTTATTTATTTATTTATTTATTTATTTCTGTGGGACATACAGGAGTAAATAGACGTCCCTCCAAAGTCTTTATTCCAGATGTTGCTTGGAGAGATAATAAATATTTTCTTGACGATGGATTAACAAAGTTATAATTTCTCATCTTACTTTGAATAATACGAAAGAAAAAGCTAGAATAATTGTTCAGTACCTTTCTTTATCCAGCATGCCCTAGACAAAGTAGAGATGGATCCCATGTTTAGTATGTAATCGCTTGCTTACAACTATATTGTCGTTACCAATCGGCGATTTCATACACACAATGAAGCAAGGGGTACAAACCTGAAAATATCTCGAAATATATTGTATAGCTCTAGAGTAGATATTGCTCTTCTACGTACTTTCAACCGGTTCCTTTCCACACATAACAAAGACTCGCGCCAAAGTCCAAGTGCGATCCATGTTTAAAATACAATTGTATATATCTAGGATAGACATTCGCAATAGGTTTATAATGTGTTGAAAAAATATTTCTCCACTGACTCTTTTAAGTCGTCATCTTGTAGATACAGTTCAGAAACAGAAACAGGTTATAACGTTTCATGACTGGTTGCAAAAGTCACTGTACGCAGGAACTCAACTTTGCAAATTTGAAATCACATTAGGAAAACAGAAGTTTGATATCTCATCTTTGACAACAATATTATCGCTAAAACGCGCAGCGAGACGAGATAATTTATCTGTCTGTGTATAGCTTAAAACGAACATTAAGACATTGAAAGAAGGTGGTAAACTGAAAAAGTTCCGCATTTAAATCATTAGCCCTAAAGATGAATACTTTAGTTTCTTTTAATATACTATGTACTCGACCCAGTAGGATTGCAAAGTAATTCCTGTAAGCAGTGTAGTATGTAATATTAATATGTAATGTTAACTGTATCGGATTATTTAAAAAGAGTCACAGTCATTCCAGATATCAAGATATCAAGAGATTACACAAAGCCAGAATGAGTACCGTACAAATCCTTACATGCAAAAAATTGCAAAATAAAAGGACTGTTGTAAACCAAAGAACAATCTTGATAGTTTTAGCAGCAGCTCAAGCTGAGTAACTATGTTATTTGCTTACTATGTTTATTTATAGCAATCTTCAGAAATCCATATTTTTTATATCTGTTGCTGATGCTGTTTACTTTCAGTATTCCATAATACATTTGTACACAAGGCTTAATTTGTAACTCAGAATTCAAACAATGGAATAATCCTCCAGTCTTTTTTAACAGCACCCTGGACCTCACATGAGAGCATATGGTTGAAGCATACCACAAATGACACTTTCCTTTTGACGAATGCTTACGTGTACAGCTAGTCGAAGGCTAAATATTCATTTGCGTCTGCTTACTAAGTTTTCTTCGTACTTTTAAAAGATGTTTCTATGATAATCCTGTAAATGTTTATCTTCAGTGTTCCACGATCAGTGTCACATTTAAAATAATCGTGAAGGGTTATAATATCTTTTAGGTGAGGGGATGGGCAAAATTCTAAAACGATTAGTACACTGGAATGCAGTGGGTAATAATTGACAATTTAACTTTTTAGGCTTTGTATCGTCGATTTGGTGATACAATGTACTTATTTCTTCTACCAATTCAACCGAGGAATAACCGTAGGAATTTTTCTCTATCAATAAGTTAAATTACAGACTCGACATAAAACCTATCTCCATGGAGATGATATTTCAATTCCAGAAAATTTAGCGCATACAATAAAGAGTTTTTAAATGTGACCTATTCACAGCACACTTGATGTCGACATCTTAGTTAAGAGATCGTAGTAGATTGCAGGCTTAACCAATGACGCCATTGCTTCTCATTCTTAAACCTGATTTTAAACAGACGAACACAGCCGTCCTAATCAACTAACTAATTTACTTGCAGCTTAAGCTTTACCAGTAGTTGAGACTGCATTTTTCTTTAAGATTTCATACGGCGACAGTTTCATTAGTGTTATGAATCGCACGAATTTGATTTAGTTCCTTCTTCAAAAGGGAAGCGTTAAAACACAGTGATTAAAGGAAAAAAATAGTTTCGTCTTCTCAATTTCAGGGTAGCGCTTTTACTACGTAGTTTATGTCATGTAGGAGCAACGTATTTCAATCAAAATTCCTACGCTTAAATCCTTTAGAATGAGAAGTTATCCGCTTTTCCCTACGTGCTAACTTGACAGACTAACATGTTATTCCTTTACAATATCATCTTTCAAAAGTAATTATAATCTTAAAATATAAGCATTGTATTAGCGAAAATAGCCTTGTTTATTTTATCATAAATGTGCACGTAATAAAATGTTTGTAGTATCACACCCGTTTATTTGGTAGCGACAAAAATTTTTAAGTGCTCCCAAAATCAGAAATTTCTTTTCGTTTACTGCTATAAACACTGCACATTACATACAGGTATAGCTGACATATGTATTATCTCAGCATATGTATTATTTTACCTGGAGCATTACCTTAATAGCTGCACTGAAAGGGAAATGACCCGGATCGAGTTTACAACTATCCGACTCCAAAGCCTACACTCAAACTGATGTGCCATCATGACACAAAGGTTTGGTGAAGCACATTTCAAATCCCTGGTATCACGAGCAGTTCACAGAAGTGAGTAAGCATATAGCCCTGTTTACACTACGAGATTTAATCAGTGTCGAACCTACTTTATCTTTGGTCAAAATGCAATCTAAACGCAGATCAGGGGTCGACCCGGGTTAACTTGATCATGCATGCGTGTCATACACTGATGTTGATGAAATTCAAAATGGCGAACGTTGGAGAATTAGTAGGATGGTATCTCGCTAGGAAAGTTTTGCTAAGAACGAACCTGGAAACGCTCCATTTCTCGTTTACACTACAAGGTGAAGCAGTTAACCTCGGGTTTAACCTTGGTTGAGCCCACGTATTGGAGGTGGGTTAGTTTAACCCTGGTCGAACCAAGGTTAGTTGTGTTCAAGCTGCAAAAAATTAATGTGGATTACGTTAACCCAGGTTGAACCCAGGTTAAATCTCGTAGTGTAAAAAGGGCTTATGAATCCGCTTATCATAAGACAAGAGAGCTTTTGTTGTGTTCTTACTAACTATTAATGCCATTACAATCTTCATGCACTTTAATACGTTCGGGAAAATTGCATTGATATAGCATTCCACATAATGAAACACCTATAGTGTAAAGTGCCATAGTTAACATCTTTGGCTCACAACGCTTCGCATTTTAATGTACTGATTAATACATTCACCGGCAATGAAATTACTCAGGCTTGTTTTAAATTTTAATGTATATGTCGTAATAATTGTTAATTTCATATAAGTCGTATTAATCATACACAACAAAGCAGTAGATCGATAACTAAAATTCCAGTAAGTAAAATGTAGACATTCAAAATGGTGGTCATGACCAGGAAATATCAGGAGAAAGTAATGTTTACGAATCAATCACTTTGGAAAGCACAAAAATCAACTTCTAAAAATTACAGCATGATAACATTGAAAACCTTTATCCTCGAGCAGAGCTTTGGCCAAAAGGAACAAGAAAATTCTAAACGGCTTAACAATTCGTTGTTAACATCGTCTAGACAACAGGATGAGGCTTATCTTTATACAAAATTTATTACCATCAACTTCTGTTTGAGATATTTCCAGCACTAGGGGGTTAATATTTCTTACACCGATTACGCTAACGCTGTATAAGAAGATGAGACCAGACAGGTTGACAAAGCAGGTTGCTTTACGTACTACTATGGCAACAGCTTTCTGTAACCAAGTAATTTAAAGGTTTGAGATGGGGGAATTTTTTTATGAAATATTTAGATATGTAGGCCTTCGTAGTACAATACAGGTAGTGTCAAACTTGACATTGGAGTCACTCATAATAACCACTTGTCTTTCAGATTAATTTATGGAAAGCAATTATTAGTGTCATCAGTCTGCTCTCTGGTTTGCTCTTTATTAGATGATCGTTGTTATTTTCTATGAGACATTGTCGCAAATGTTGACAAGATTAATGTGCAAAATTTTGTTATTCAGTATTTGGGTTTCTTGAAGAGTTGATTTGGGCTACAACTTTGTAATATCATTCTATCTCATTACCACATGTAGATTAAAGTGTGCTAAACGGTTTGATGTTTTAATCTGTAATTAATAGTAGTCAGTGTACATGAATGAGGCAAGAAAGTAAAAGATCAGGAAACTTTGAGAATACAGCTTCTTGCTTACTTGTTTACAACTCATCAAGAACAGACTAGTAAGAAACAGGATTTTGTGAATGTCAGTTTTTTATATATCATCCCTTCCTCGTTACTATTTCGCTCTATCCCTGTCCCTCTCTCACTTTTACATATGTCAAGTTAACAGGCAATAATAGTATGTAAACACCTCGGTGGCATACGTCTAAACCCTGATACCCAGTGCCATTTGCTTATTAACTAGCATAATCACTTTATTACCACTCATGTACTTTTGTGTGACAAAACTCTTTTTCTTTTGTGTACCAAAGGAATACTAAAGTAATACTTTTTACTATTGTAATTGTTTTTTCTATCTTAGCTATTTCATTTTCTCTGCTTTCGGAATGTTTCTATCTAAACCTATCCAGTCCAGAATTCTTTTTCCATCTAGCTTACGTTTACGCTCATTTTCTCTCCCTCTGGCATATACCTAACAACTTTTAGGCAGCAAAGTCAGGAATGAATCTTTATCTGTAAGATTCCTGTAAAAATGCAACTTTTACATCAGTCATGTATAAGCTTCATTGTCTTGGAGTGCAGTGTATTAGTGCGAAAGGGTGTCAACTTTTGGCATTCATTATTCTCACTGACTTATTAAATAATTCTGTACTCGACACTTTTGCCAAGTTATGAATATTCCTGGCTATGAATAAGCATTGTTACGCTTAGATTATTCATTCTCACTTTTTTAATGCGGGTATCTGCAATAGCAAAATTTCATATTTCATTCTTGCAAAACAGTAAGGAAAGGAAGGAACTGATTGAAAACAACCCATACAAAGTCACGTTAAGCACATCAGCCTGTCAAAGGTTAAGAGTGTTAGTACACCAAAGCGTTTCAGTAGGTGCGACAAATCATTCGTTATCAAAAGCTTTTTCCGTGTCTCCACTCACTACTGATGTCCCGAAAACAAAATAGATAGCTTTTTTTTGACTTTAAACTTAACTTCGCCTTAACAAAGAAAAAGAAGATTGTCTACTTTGTACCTTGATTTATTAATTATTTTACAGTCTTAGTTCAGTCACGTTGACAAAGTACATCAACTCCAATTAATTGGCTTTGCGCTGACCCACCACGGGAAAAAAGTGAACAAGTTGGGACTGTAGTCTTGGATAGAAGTGTTCGTTTAGGACACACTTTAAATCCGTTTCATCCAGCCTGACTCAGTAAAAGCCACTGAAATCAAGAAACTGTGACTCGATTTCAGGATGTTTGGACTAAAAATCTCTCTAGCTTTCATGATATGTTTCAAAGAAAAATGCTATGAAGGAGAGCTTAGTCACCAAAGTTCTGATATCGGAAGAACTTGAACTTGGTTATTTTCATGACTCACACACATTAAATAGTATTATGTTTATTTTACAGTATAGTGATATAATTGTCGACTCTTTCCTTTAAGAAAAAATTCTTGAATGACACTTCTCTTAAAACGGCACCAAACCTGGAACTTTCATGTCTACGGTTACCATAAAACAGCTGAAAACGATCAACTGTACGTGTCGAATTTTAGCTCGTTAAAATCTTTTTAGCAGTTTTTAAGCATAGTAAAATGCACTTGAACCTTCATTAAACACGGTATCTCCATTGCTAGCAGTAAATATTAGCAGGTAGAAGTTGATAAGATCTTTGTTTGCATTGTAATCAAGTGAACTCATTCTGTCACTATATGTTATCAATTTGTTAACACCTCGAGCCACATGTTATCAATATCAGATTAAGAATTCTAATGTGCACGGATTTTTTACCCATAAGATAGGCCTGTGTCCTTGTTTCTAGTACTCTTCTGTAATCAATTGGACGTAAAAGTCCATTTTACTTCCAATCATGGTTATTCTCTCATTTACAAGGGAAAGTCAAATGACAATTTATTCAGGAACGTGGCAAGAAATGTTACCATCTGTGGATTTATATCCGAAATGTCCGTTTCGAGGGACTAATTATATATGGTCATCAACTGTATCACTGCTGCTTCTAAGTGCAAATTGTATTTGAACTATTATTCACTGCATGTGTCTGTGCGTACGTTGGCTTTTTCACAAGTTGGATGGAACCAATTACCCTAATAATCCTTCAGTTACAGAGCAAGCAAACGAAATGGAGAACTTTCGTTCTATCAAGTGTGAAGCAGAAAAATTCATTTCTTGTTTTTACCTCTCAAAACGCCAATACGGAAGTACCTACTTTGTCTTTTGCACTTAACTCTGCCTTCAATGTAAATGTAACCTACTTCATTGCATAACAGTAAAATTTTTTAAGCTTATGACCGTTTGCAGTAAGACCACCTAAACCATTTATATTTCGGGGCAATTTATGTTCTATATTTAATTCATATACGTATTCCACTTTCCTTTGAAATTGAATTGAAACTGTATGATGTCAGCTTGGTAAGTATTCCACTTCCCTTTCAAGTTCAATTGAAACTGTATGGTGTCAGCTTGGTACGTTTTCCACTTCCCTTTCAAATTGAATTGAAA
The DNA here is from genome assembly GCA_024741275.1 of Chironex yamaguchii. Lineage (NCBI taxonomy): Eukaryota > Metazoa > Cnidaria > Cubozoa > Chirodropida > Chirodropidae > Chironex > Chironex yamaguchii. The sequence continues at coordinate 52,394 of JANTCA010057735.1, forward strand.
CTGTATAGCGTCAGCTTGGTAAGTATTCCACTTCCCTTTCAAATTGAATTGAAACTGTATGGTGTCAGCTTGGTAAGTATTCCACTTCTCTTTTATAAGAACATACTCGTTTTCTCGTCAATGAACAGCAAACAAAAGTTCTAGCACGATGCATATAGAAGGAATAAGCGGAAACGCAAATAAGAATTAATAAATCTTCCCTATACCCATTGTTTGGTTTCGGGTCGTGATACGAATGACTCGGAATTTTCCTAACGAAAAGTTTATATTGGAATGGCACATCGGTGATTAGCGTTGGCGTTTGAGCCTGAGGATTTTGAATTCGAATTTTGCAATTGTGGCAAAGTTCGACTCGTGAAAGAAATTCATATAAAAGCATTTGTGTTACATAAAAATGCATATATAGGAACATATACCACAAATGCTGTCTACCTGCCTCGTTAGTGTAATCCTCCCTATCCTAGCTACGATTACAAACCCTTTCTCTGCTTCCATAATACTTCTACCTTAATCTGAACCAAGATTCTCAAGGGTTCGCAGTTCCTCATGGAAGTATATGGATATATCTATGAAGATATTGATACAAACTGTGACCAAACTGATCATCAACTGCGGCATCAAACGAAGTCTGAAGTTTAAAACCAGTGCCGCCGAGAGGGGGTAGCCGGGTCAACTGACCCGGAGCCCGGTCCATTTCGGGGGCCCGTAAGAAATTGAAGCTGTTTTATTCTGTTATATTTTGTAATGATATCAAAGTGAACACTTAAAGTTATGTTGTAATTACCTACTGTTTGCTTTCTTAAGCTTTAGCACAGTTGACGTAATTCCGCTGAGGCCCAATATCTTGTTTGAAAATTAAAAAAGTTTAAGGGGGGCCGTTTCTATTAGCTGATCCGGGGCCTGTCTTAGCCCTCGGCCGCCCTGATTAAAACTATCACAACATTTTGTCTGCAAGCGTCAATATAAAGTAATGTTAAATTTATGTGTAAATTACTACAATGAAGTAAATAGTCTGATGACTACAGAATTATAAAAGCAGTAGTAACAGCAAAATCCAAGTCAATTTTTAAAAGTGCATTAGAATGAAAATACTACAGCAACAACTTAGATAAGAATCTTCTAGATACGAAACTATGATATCCAATACGTCATACATGTTGAGCACATTTAAGGATAACATCACCAATATTTAAAATAATGTAATGACCGAACTTTCTAATCATGTGTAACCAAATCTATGAGGCATTAAATTACTGATGCAAGTTGCCTTAGCAGGAGGGGAAACATGATGTTACAATCACAAAGACTAATATAGCCCTTTTTACTTTAATATATCGTGTTTTTTCTCTGATAAGTGTAAACCCGAAAGATTTATTATGCTCCCCTTTATGAATTAATACTTCTGCAACACCTGTACACTATCAAGATAACATACGCCACCTTCTGTATGTAACGTTTTCGTGTCGTACGTAACACAGTATGACCTGACCTGGCAAAAAAAGTATTTCTTTAGGTCTAACATTCTTTTGTCCTATGCATCCCTATCCTGAACACAATCATGTTAAATGACATTAATATTTAGTAGTTAAGCTCACAAACCGATAAAGGGCAATTCTCTCCATTACTTTATCAGTTATATTTTTGTCATAGCTGCCTCTAGGCACCTTGAAATGTTCACAATCTGACTAGAGTAATCCAAATTTCCTTCATGAAACAGGCATAATCTATTTACAAAATCTTTGGGACGATTTTTGAATCTTGACTTAGGAAACCATAATACGTTCTTAGCCAATCTTCAAATAGTCGTAGCCGAAACGCATAAATTCACAGCTACAGGAAGAGAGAAATTCAGATGACAATATCAAAAATTAATTAAAATTTTGAGAAACTGCCGCTACTAAAGGTTCGGGGCCTCTTAATTTTTGAGAATTTTATAAATTTAGGAGTCACTAGGTCTTATCTTTTTTAGCAAAGACAAAAGAAATTTAATATATAATCTCCGAATATAATCCTCTATTATTAAGATAACTTGTAAATTTGTAATGCTAAACTTAGCCACTGAAGAAGATGAAATATCTGAGGACATGCTCAACAGTATCAGCTGATGAATATATCAGTATGTGAAAGTAAATGCTAAGAAGTGTTATTGTGGTGCAATAAGATTGAACTTATATTACCTTGAACGTGCCCATAGAGCACTTTGTATCTGTTCAAAATCTAAATTAAATTCGGAACTAGGGAAAATAAAATCTATTCCCCTTGAAGATGGGTATCCAGAGAATGTTGCTCAAGACTTCCTTGGCTAGGCAATTTTTCTATCCGCATAGAAACACAGAATAAAAAATCTGTAGTTAAGTGTTTCTCTGCTGTCATTCCAAGAATTGTTTTCACGACTAGTAAGATCTTGCCATCCATTCGCAAGGATTGTGTACCTACCACACAAAAAAGCTTAGTAGTATATGAAGTATATGTAGGTCGCACTTCTCAAAGATTGGGTGTCAGACGAAGAAAGCTTTTAAGCATATTTTTAGCGCAATTTCGCAAATTTTCAAGGCAATTTTTAAGATTTGTACCAGGAAAAGATTGTTCACTTATATTATTGCTTTCTGCTGTAAGTAGCTAGGCAAAAGACATGTCTTAAATGACTTGTACAAAATATAATTTGTTTAAAGTATGTGAAAGGAAAACATTTTTGAAGCTCCTTCCGGAAGGTCTCCATGGGTCACCATCATAATTAAAGATCAACACTATCAACACTATCTCACTGACTACTAAAGGTGGAAAAGGTCAAATGCCCATCTAGTTCTTTTGCAGCACATTAAAATTGGAAAAAATATAATGTTAAAGCCTCTTAGGAAAACGACGAACCAAAATTTTGTAAAGGAAGAGACATTCGATTCTAAAAATGCTCAGATTTCACTGGTTGAGCAAACAAATATAAAATAATATCGTATATAATCTAGATATATGTAAGCTAGTTTTTGTGCTAAAGTTTGTTTCTTTACGTGCTATCGGTTATCATATGTTAGGTCAGTGTTGAAATTTCTTAATTTGTTTTTGATACAAAATAAAAGGATCATTGTAGAAACAGGATCAGTCTTCCAATACCTTGCAACAAAGCTTGTAATACTTTTTAGAATATTCTAAGCTAGATGACGTCCATAGATAAGTGGATATAACCCAAGCTTTTATAGCCTTAAATCTCGGCTTTATGATCCAAATCGACCCCAAAGCGATAGACTATATGAAAAGATTTGTAGCCTTCCGGCTGAAGGTGCAATAACTTCATGATGAAGGAAAGTAATCAGTTTATTAGGTGCAGCAGATACTATCAGCTTGCAGAAACCGTACCTCATGAAAATACGAAACACATGAGACACAATCAATATGCAATGCAGCTGATAAACACCGTGCCATAGGTGTGTACATATGAGAAATTAGAGATCAGTCCCTTTCATATTTAATAAAGATAGTACAGGATAGTTTCGCAATATCAAAATCAAATTGGAAAAATTTTTCTCACATCTTTGCACTTAACAAATGTTGTTGTATTAACTGCTTTAGTATTACCCATTTTAAAAGCTGTAGGGTATAAATTATATTTTAAGCGCCGATAATAAACTCTTACAGAAAATGTCTCTACGATTGGCTATTGATTTACTTATACGTCATGGCCTCGTAGACCACAAATTCGCAAATTTCTATCATTCTTTATGTTAACTCAGCTATATTTAGAGGTCTCACATGTCCAGCTCCTTAGCATCGCAGTGCAACTGTCTCTTCATTAAAGGAGAAAACTTCAAGGAAGAGCTTTTTTAAAACCCTGAAAATGGAAAGTACAAAAATTTGCTAAACGCAGAGGTCAACTTTATTATTTAGACGTAAGTTATTCATGTCGGACTTAAATAATGGCACTTTACAAGTTGAAAAACTAGTCTGGAAGTCGTCTGTTCTAGATCTAACACCCAGTAGTACCTATAGGCCGCATGCGCAGTTTTCCAATTCTCAATAAATTTGTTTATGCTGCCATTCTTTTGACGTTCAATGTTAAATTTTGTATCAGATAAATCATTTAATAAAGGATCTAGACTAGTAACCAACTAATTGACCCTGTAAGCGTCACAGAAAAGTGATTGCTTAGATATCCCATATGGATGACGCCATGGAATTAATTCTCAAATATTTTTACGTCTTAGCGATGTATTTTCCTTTTAATAAGAAGTAACTCTGTAGTTGGACTAGGAAAAGAAACGCTACTTTAAGAACGATATTTACCAACAGGCGCCCGCCAAATCAACCTTAGAGAATCTTCTCATTACTTTATCAATGTTGTGGCAGAACAAAAAATTTTAATAGGATAAAAAAAGCATGGTTAAGTCACAATCCGTTTTGGTGATGTATATTTCCCACTAACTGTAACAATTTTTGACAACGTTTTCCACCAGTGGTTAACCTCACCATTTCCTTTACACATTCCTTTCTTAGCTCGATAGTAAATGTTTACGTAAAACTGTGGAAATAACAAAAGGTGCTAGGAATACCTTAACATTGGATAGATAAACGTCTCAGAGTATATATTAAGAGGTATGGTGTTCAGCATGTCAAAATGTCTCCTCAATGTCAGGATGGTAAAGGTGGAAAACGTGGATAGTTATGATAATTATGTTACCGCTGAGATATACCGAAACTTCTTCTATCTACGGTGTCTAAAACGTAGCGTCTAAACTGTAAGCAGCATGCTACGCTTTGCCTCGGACGTACGGTGCACTTAATCACCAGAGGTTAAGAAATTATGCCAGTTTAGAATTAACACAAGAATTAACTTTGTTGTTATGGTACTCTGATCTTATCTCCGTTACAGTAATTAAATCGGAAAAGAGATTGCAGCATCGGTTCTAAAGATTTAACCATAGTGATTCTGATCTCTAGTAAAGCTAGTTATTTTCTTGCGAAACACGATTTGTCTTCTTTAAGGCCAAAAAAGTATTTTTAATCACCATATCTTCCTGGTTATTTGTAAAAGTACCTTGTCTCAAGATCCATTTTCTTTCACCTTGTTCTACTGGCGTTTATTTGCAGGACATCATAACTGGCAGGCATTAACATCAACCATAACAATACATTCTAAAGAGCAGAGAAATACAGAAGGACAGTTCTATTCATGTAGGTCTTATGCAAGTTAAGTTGTTATATTTTCGACTTGTAGTAGGTCACAAAAACTGCAATAAATTTGTTAATTAGAAGGAAATCTAATTTTATGGTTTGATACTGACATTAACAGTTCAGGAAAAGGTTTTTTGTTTCTTTTACCTCTATCTTCATTTCCCTGTTAAATTGTGGGAGTAAAAAAGAAGAACAAATGTGCTTCTGTTCATAAAAAGTAATTCTTCCCATAAATGTAACGTATCTTTTACAAAGCTGCATTTCATGGTGCAAAGGGAAACATCTAGGGGTGTACGATCCTATGTTCATAGTTACATGAGGCAGAAGCCTCTTAACCAAGTGTGCTGTTGCCCTTTAGTTGTTGGTAAGTTGCATTTGTTCCACTATATTCTCCTCTGTATTCATTATAAACTTTGTAGTGACGCAATCACCAGATCACGACCTCTTATCTTCACCTCTGGGAAACAACGGCCGGGTTGCTCAGTTGTCAGAGCATCTGTCTGGTAAGCAGAAGGTCGCGGGTTCAGTCCCCGCCCTGGACGTACGATTTGTTCCTCAGAAAGACAATAAATTAACATTCATTACTAGACAACACATAAGGCAATAAGTCAAAGGTAATTAAACAGTTACATTGGTGACCTCTAGATAATTGAATCGCAAATATTCACACAAATTATTAGTTGATTAGCCTTTGACCAAATGTTTTGATAATTGTGGGATGCAAATAGTTTAAATGGTCCCCCTTTGAAATATATTTCTTCTATACGAAGGGTTCCATCTGCTCAGCCATGTGAGTATCTATGCTCACCTTCAATGGAACCAAAAATCATGACCGATTTTTGGCAATAGTAGCACAAACAATCAATAATCAAGCATTTCTCCACGTCCCTACAAATACTACTATCTGATTTTTCGGGTTTTTTTGGAGCCCATTGGTATATAATGTTTCGAAGTGAAATCAGTTTGACAGATGGTAAACAACATTGATGAGTAAGAAATAACCTAGTGCCATGCTAGTGCCATCAGCAGAGTACAGTTTGAACAATATAATGAAATTCCTTAAACAGGTCTTAAAATTCATAAATTGCTTTCTTTCGTGGATGTCCGGAAATAACAATTTAATTCACAATTCTTTAACAGTTTATTCATTGAAAACATATGTTGCTGAGAAAGGTAAACTCAAATGTATTAATACTTCCTGCAAGAGTTAGTTTTTCTTGTAAATCCGGGTCACAATTTTTGACATTTATCCCTCTGTCACAAGACCTGTCATAAGAAATGCTTATAAATGATTTCATAGGAAATTCAATTTCCCATTAGTGTTGAGTCATATTACTTTTAGCTATAGGATTTGCTCCCAAAACTGTAACGATAACTAACTCTGCCAATATGGTAGCATCAGTTAGGTAAAGCAGAGGGAATTTCGTCATAGTCAAGTTTTCTGCATTTATTGTAGTATGTAGCATCTGTTCAAAATTTAAACCATATGTGCTACGTCATGAAGTACTAACCACTGGTTTTCAAAAGGACAGCAGGTAGAAAAATGAAAGTCACATTACTTTTACAGGTATTTTGTTTGTTTTTTACATCTGAATAGTCGTACTCCCTCTAGCGAATGATGGGTCAAAAAACGTCCTGAATACAAAAGGAAGAGTTATTGCATTCTATTCAAGAGGACTGAACCGATCAAATTGTGTGTCACAGAATATCAACCTTAAAACCTTGCAAAGCAACCATTTCTTACAACATGAACTTCACAAGCTACGATTTATATTGCAAATTTAAATCATTTTTCTAAGATTTTTCATTGTTTTGTTTTAGTCAGTCTCCGGCCAAATTCTTTTTAAAATTATTTGGTCTAGATCTGCATTAGGTCATTTAATGTGCTTAATTATGACTTTGGACTAGTAATAGTTAAAGCTAAATGGTATACACTCCACGAAATGCCAATATAAATTTAAGATTAAAAATCAGTAATGTGGAGAGAAATCCCGAGACCATAGGAATACTGGCTGGGTTCCACTGGGGTGCTAGGTTAATCCCGATACTCTTACTAGTGGAAGAGAGGCTAGCAAGTCACAATAGTAGGCTGTTCCAAAACAATTCATAAATCCATACGAGAGCATGACAAGGCAAGACGAGGCGCCTTTAAATGAGCCTAGACCTGATGTAGGGAAGCAGCTGCACTAGTACCTGCAGTTGGCTGAAGTGCCAAGCAGTACAGTTCAACGGGGGCTACAGGAAATCAGACGGCAGGTCAGTGATCCTAATTTTGGTCGCTGCACTGCGCTATGGAAAGCAAATAAGAAATTACTGTAGTATTCTAATCTCACAAAAGAAACCATGGTGAAGCAAAGAAACAACCACATAAACGATATGACACTGGACGGCAAGACTCCCAGGTCAGAAGGTGTCCACTATGCTACTGGCGAAGAAGATAGCTCTGCCCCAAGTAATCTCAGCCGTTTGATCCAAACTCGGAAAGAAGACCAGTTGCTGAGGCCGCTGTAATGTACCCAGACAGACTGCGGACTTGTAAGAATAAAAAAAACGCCACATGGAATGTGCGGGAAATGAATGTTAAAAGGCTCCATTGAATACTCTCAGAATCAACGCGCCTGAAAATTAACATCCTAGGAGTCCAAGAAATGAGATGGACAGGCAGAGGACACGCAAGAAGGGATGAATATACAATTTACTACTCCGGGACAGAGCGTAGATAAGACCACTGAAATGCATGTGAGTTCCAATGATGATCAGGCAATAAAACTCAATAGTAACGAGGTAAATCGAGTAGATAGTTTCAACTTTCCCGGCGCAATGGTAAACACCTGGACTTACACTCTGAAGGCAGCAACTAGCAATACTATCGAAGAAGTCAAATTGAAGACTAGCGATCCTAAAGGTTGGGCCTGTTTCCTCATGTTGACTACACTATGTCGAACTTCAGCTAAATGACAATGACGACGACGAGCGTAGGGAAGGTCTTGAAGCTATTTTTCAAGTACGGTAGAATGCCTTTAATACAGGGCTTTTTCGATCATGGGAGATTTGGGACCGAAAAAATTTTTTAGTTCGCGTCTGCTTTAATGTGTTTGCATTTATAATCTTTAGTCCTAACAATCCTGTGCCAAGTTCTGCTGTGCAGATTTAAGTAATAAGAACGCTTTATTCACAATCCAAATTTCATACAATGGAATGACCCACCAGTGTATTACGACAGCTCCCTGGAGCAAACAGACACCACCCCATTTTCAATTTAAACAGGGTTGCAAAACGACCGGTCAAACTTGTATCTCGACCAAAAATATTAAAGCTACAGTGGACTCTCTATAACTCGAATCTCTTCCTATCGAACGATTTCACTGGTACGGTGGAAATTTCGTAATAAACTCATAAAAAACTCTATTACTCGAGCCTTAATAACTCGAATCTCTCCTTAACTCGAACAGGTTGTTTCTGTCCCTTAGGATATTTCCTCTCTATAACTCGAACCTTGCAACATTTATGTAGAACTTTAAATGATTTTAATGACATAACTGCTTTTATTTTGCTTTGTTTTGAGTCTATAACAGTAAATACAGCCTTAACCAGTCCGAATATTTGATATTTACATGTGTGAGGGGCCTTAAAGGGTTCGATTGTCATTCGAACAAAACGTGAACACGATCCTTTTGAAGTTTTACAATCATGGCGTCTGTTCCTGGGACAAAACTTCGACCTGAGAACAAGTCTTGCAAAATCAAATTCTAGGCGTTAAAAGAGCTGGAGAATGGAACTGCTCGAAAAGATGTTGCTGCCCTATTCGGAGTAACTAGCAGTACTTTATCAACATGGAAAAAACAAGGTAGAAATTTTATCCTTTACAAAGAAAGATTTTGTTTCCATTCCATATAAAAGAGAGAAATCATGCAAAATTGGCCATTTATACAAAAATTCGGAAAAACTCCCCAACTCTCTGTTACTCGAATCTCTCTATAACTCGAACGATTTTTGATTCCCCGTGACTGTTCGAGTTATAGTGAGCCCACTGCATTAAGATTCAAGTGCCTAGTCTGGATAAAATCGTATGCGCGTCGTCTATAACAAGAAGACACGAATGAAAGTAAATGGACATGGGAAATCCTTTTATAAGTAAGGCAACAGATGGCTTACAACAACAATGCTGACTCGACAGTTTGATGGAATTATACTTGGACTCAATTCCAGTCGAAAGAGTTTCTCTGCTCGCTGAACCATGGCGTACCAAAATAAAATATACAACGAGCGGGGCTTAAGCTGTCAGAATATTACCTGGCAAACGTTAAGTTGGCAAGCGTTGATATCCCTATGTGTTTTTCATACGCAAAACAAAAGGCTTTCAATCTTTGCAATAGAGGCTAGGCCTTTCAAAATAGCATTGTAGTGTGGAAGCTTTTAAAATTTCTTTCGTAAGTAGTTTTCGTCACTATTTCAATGCGAGCAGCAATAGTTGAACTGCATAGTATTCCTGTTTATACCAAAGAGTGATTCACAATGCTTTCTTTTAGACACTAGTATGAAAGTAAAAGGCAGAGTGTTGACTTCATTTATCATGTTTACAAGCATCTATAGTGCAAGCGCTAAGTGTCACCCTACTTACTGCACAGTATAAGGAAGAAGTTTTACAGTCAAAACTTGAAAACACATTACATCTATAGTTTTCAAGTCCTCCGGATTGTAGTTGTAAAGCAAAACATACTAGAAAATCAAATGCTTTTACCTCGTACGTTGGGAGACGTTGTCATCAATAATTTTCGTTGAAATTTCATAAAATTTAAAGTAAAACCTGAGCAATCGTTAGAGAGCACAGACCTCACCTGAAATTCTTTTTGGTTGTAATACTTAGACAATGGTTTCTAGGACACAGTAAATTACGTTAGTAAAGACGCAAGTCATGGATTCTCATTATAAATTTAACTGAATGGTCTCCTTATAGGCTACACGTACTCTGTTTTATACGAAAGTCCACTCTAAGAAAGTAGTGCCCAGCTCCTCAAAAAATTAAGAAGGTTCAGTGGAGACGTTTTTCAATCCAAGTAAGTTTGAAAGTCGAATGTTCTCATCAAAAAGGAAATAAAAACAGACGTTTTAACTTTGCAGGAACTTAAGGCTAACAACTAACACAACTTATGCTTCAATTACAACTGCAATAGGACTTATCACACAATAACAAACAATGTAACATCAAGCAGGTGTGACTTTATCTTCAAATAGATTTACATCAACTGGTACAAATTTCAAGACCCCCTTCCCCCAATAACGTTGTCTTCCCCCAATAACGTTGTCTTCCCCCAATAACGTTGTCTTCCCCCAATAACGTTGTCTTCCCCCAATAACGGTGTCAGATTGTGTCAAATGAGGTTATTATACCGGTGACATAAATACTGTTGCAAGAATAGTTGACTTTAAGATTTATATTGACTTGAAATTCTTTTTTTGTGTCAAAAAACGCGGGAAAAAATTATAAATTGTGCTAAAAACGTTTTCAAACAGTCCAAGCACTGAATTACATTTATAGCCAAAAACGTTTTAGTACTAGAGCCAAATTAAACATTCTTATAAATCAAATATGTACTTTTAAAAAGATCACAGAAACATTGGTCACTTAAAGCATGACAAGTATTTGCTACTTGAGAAAAATGATTTGCATATCTCTGGAAATGCGTTCTGTTTTATATGTTGATAACTTTCCATGAGTGCTCAAAATAGTATTACTGATTTTATAAAATAGTAATACCTTATTTTATACTAAAATTCAAAAGTGTCATAAAGTTTAAGCAGTGATCAGCACTAAAAGTGATATTGCTTTTCTTTCCTTGTACTGTTGCGGTTACTTTCCTCATGGTCATTGCTGTCTGAAAGTCAATAGTATCCATCTTCTGGGAGTAAATTCTTCCCACTTCTCACAAGTTCCAAAGTTTACGTACCTTATCCACAAAAAATCGGTCATCTTCGGAACTGAACGCATTTGGAAAGTTTCATCAAAGTGTAGTTTGCACTAACATGCCATTTTGGACAAATTTTCCGTTCGTATGCATTATGTAATGTGTGGATCATATGTGTCCACAGGAAATTTGGCCCCCTAGTTATCTAAAATCTTTAGATTATATTCATCTCATAACTATTTGTGACTGAACTGCTTCTCATTCAATAACCATACGCTAACCCACTGTTTGTAATTGTTTGAGGTGTTTGCCCTAATGGACAAAATAACATTACACGTTTGAATATTGCTATAAATGTGTTCCTCAATGCTACTCCCTGTAGCATGACTACAGATCTCACGAAGCTCGCAAGCAAACATTTCTCGTCAATATCTTTTCAACAAAAGGTCGTAGTCAAAACCAATAGCTACAGACACTACGCCCCAAACGTGACCATTTGTGATAAAAAATGAAAATAAAAAACTTAATAAAAAGAAACTGTAAAAAATAATTGGAAAATTGTTAAAATAATATTTTAAAAGAATGAATTTATTAGAGTAAGTCCAATAGTTGTTGGTTCTTTCTTTTTTTGACAAGTGCAGATGATAATTAGTAATCCGAAATCCTAGAAACATTTTACGACATTTATGTTTAACGACCATACTGCTTTTAGCAATTTTATACGTTAACTGTCAATGTCCTTTTCATTTATTAATTAAGGGATAAGAATATAAGCATAGGTGCCACTTTAAGAGAAAGTCCTTCTTTGGTTTCCTACAATTAAAACACCTGAAATGTTTCAAAGTCTTCATGCTTGAAATCTAGGATGTGTACATATTGTTGTTTTAAACTGGAAAGATATGTGGCTAAACGAGATTGCGTTAAATAATTATAGCAGCAAATTAGAATGGTAAAATAATGATGATGATTTTTTCTTAAACTTTAAATTTATTTTTGACTCAGTGCATACATTTGGATACTCACTTACAGAAAGGCATACCCAAATCGATTACAATGTGTGCCAGAAATCTTAGTAACAA
>JANTCA010057736.1:0-38745 GCA_024741275.1 Chironex yamaguchii
TAAGCTCTGGAACGCATTACTCGCTCACTTGCAAGAATAACTCTGAACACTGGTCTATATCGAGTATGCTCCCAAAAACCATAAAAAACCAACGCTTTTGCCAAACAACGTACACAGCCAATAATAACTCAGTTTGCTATGAGAGTATGCACGACTTATATCCATCCAATAACGTCAATAGTATAGAATGCTCAAAGTATCTTGGTGACAATACTTCATGAGACATAATTAGAACTTCCATGTCTTATAAATGTATGAACACTCAATAGCAAGCATGTCGGTGTCAACTAGAGTAGGCGCCATGCGAATCACCATCAAATGTATTTCATGAGCAATAATATCATTGGCTGACGTAATCTCTTATAGAATTTTTATTGGCATCAAGATTGATCATATAGTATTGCATATCTTGTCAGCAAACCGTAGCTGAAGTATACCTCATTTGTGTTATTTACATCACGTTTTTACTTTTGTGCTAACTTTACACCAAAAGTAACTTTAGGAAAATGACTTTAGGAAACGTGAGAAAGTGATAGTCATAATTTATTTCTTTTTCTTCACGTGGCCAAGTACATTGAGTTAAGATCTGAGGCCCGAAAAAGCTATAAATGCAGCGAATTATTAAATGCCATATGCATACGAAAGAGTACTAGTTTTCTTCTTTACACCACTAAATTGAAAAGAGATCTATGTCTCGCTAAGGACGTTGCTGCCTTTGTAAGAGCTATCATCAAGCTCAACTGATAAGAATGATAATTTTTTTAGCTTTTTTGACCTTTTCCATTGTACAGTTAAAGTTGAATGATGATGGTGTAGACAGAAGATATCGACATTGATCCAAGGTCGTGGAATGGCTGGGGTATCAAGGCTTGAACACGCAATAACATACTTAAAAAGACGAGTCAAGTGAAAACGCTACCCAAACCTTGCATTTGTCAATCGACAGTGTTTACCTAGCCTTTCATTTATTGATAATGTTCTATATTTCTATAAAATTACTCCTAGCGTCGTATCTTAACCTTGCATTTTAAAGGTTTTGTTTCGTCAAAGCCTGCGTGCAAGGTTGCATGCTATACAACGTCCAATGAACAACCCATGGTAAGGTTTTAAATTTTCATTGTCCTAGAGGGCGTCGCCTTAATTTAGAGTGAAAAAAGGATACGCGGGAACGAACGAAAAGCACTATCAAAAAACTAAAACCTACTGAAAGTAAGTCAGACCTGTGCATTACACGGCCAACCGGCCACATCCGGCCACATCCGGCCCTTCAACTGGTCCTGTCCAACCCGCAATATAATGTTCCGTTTCCTGTTTTTGTAAAAATATACTGAATGGGCCAAATTGCTAGTGTATTTAATGTGACCTCCTCCTAATCTGGCCCCTTGGAAAACTTAATGCCCATCCCTGAGCAAGAAAAACTTATATTGTCTTGATTGCTCAGTATCAAAGTCAAGCGAGTGTGTAGTATTTGTAGAAATTTCGTCTTTTTGAAGCACAGTGAAAACATTTCGAAATAAAACTAAGTACGGCATTTTTTCATTTTTTTTACTTCTCCTCTGTCCTCGTCGGTAATCGCCGGTCCGTTAATCACTTCATGTTTGAGCTCTAACATATTCGGCTCTTGCTTGTTTACAAACTGAAATTCCCGATAGCATGCAGAAAATAGACTATCGCACGGACAGGTAAGGCTTTGGGAATTTTCATCAGTTGCAGGAGAGACAAAAATAGCTGTAAATAGTACTCCGGTCTACACGCATGCTAGTATTTCAACTTCGTCCTCTCTCCTTCTCACGCGCTTGGTTGGTATATTCTTATTAAGTGGCCGGTTTTGGGTCCTCTTTTTATACAAATGTATGTATCAACATAGTCATAGGAAAAAACCTATGGTATCAAGGAAAAAATAACGTCTCTTTAAGCGTACAAATCTTCTCCGGCTGTGACGCATTTAGCAATGTTAAATCCTCGAGACATTGTAGAAGTTAAGAATATTGCTAGTTATACCCCAGATATTTATCAAACAATTAGAGATGATGGCTAGACACGACCGTTGAATGCAAGGAGAAAATTTTGAGTCACGCTAGTGCTTATGGTATACTGACACGTCCCAATTATTTGTGTTTGGTATTCACGAGTTGATATTCTTATAGTTTAATCCTTACGTTTCTAAGTAAATAGACTAATTCATTAACTATTATAAAATTCAAAGGTGGAGAAAACTAATCGATACTACTTTCTTAGTTGGAGACAAGAACTCTCTAAACAAGGAAGAGTATTTTACAAGAAAAACAAATTGCTTCATCTATCCCTCCTTCTATCTATCTCTCTCTATTCTTTAATTCTCTCTCGCTCTTTCTTTCTTTCTCCCTCTGTTATGCCTTTCTGTCAAGTACATACCATAAATGCAATTAAATTAAGGTTGTTTTGTAATAAAATCCAATTACCAAAACGCTGTTGATAGCTTTAGTAATTAAGGGTATTTGTTACATACAAAAGAATCTTTTAGGTGACGACTGAGTAAAAGTATGAAATAGGCGAACTCATTATTGTACCAGACTATTCTTTTTCTCTATCTTATACGTATTATATTTCAAGGTACGTTCACCTCATAACGTAGGATAGGATATTTTACGTAAAGAACTGCTTTTCTTTTATGACTCTATTGATTTCAATCCTTTAGCAACATACACCCGCCTCCAATAAGTCAAAGTCACCATATTCGCTTGAAGGTGATCTCATGAATACATGTCAACAAAGATTCTGACGTGCTGATGACTCCAATGTTTACTTCAACCTCTATCAAACGTATGACTTCTCCTTGAAAAAAAATAAATGCAACTATTCGCAATAGTCACTTGATGACCTCAAGTAGGCATCAAGGAAACTGAATATTGCTTCTTGCGTCATTAACGTCAGTGTTTCCAATTTTAGAAAACTTTCCAAAGCATAAGAATAACTATCTGACTTGACATGAATAGCCTATTGTTTTGGTATATGTGAATTATTATTGTAAGTAAAGTTTTAAGTATGCTGGTCTCCTTAAATGTTAGGATAATTTCGAGTGACGTCCAACGGATGTCGAGCTTTGGAAGTCGTCGCAAACAATAGAAATATCATCAGAATGACATACTAACTTTAAAGAAGGAGAGGCCAAGCAAGAAGACAGAGATACGTGACAAAAGACCGAAGCAACACGTATGCTTCTCTTTTGTTAACTGCTACCAAACTTTTATAGACGTAAACACTGCTTCCATCCCTTGGTCAACTTTCCGCATTTATATTGCAGAAGAGAAAATAGAGGCCAAATTTGTAATGATTTTGATTCAACCAGATAAAATAATTTGGAGAGTGATGGGCAAAGAAGAACTGGAGATACCCAGGAAGAGTAAAAATCCTGAACAATTGATAGCAACAAAATAGTGTGACAAGATCGGATATCTATGGAAATAAAACTTGTATTAAAAACAGCCAAATATCAAAATATGTACCATAAACATACCGAATCTAACATAAGAAGTAATGAATGGCAAGTATAATTTTTTTTGGCTTTGTTTCTCCCACTTTGGAGTTTTGGAAGGTGCTACAGCAGTACTATTTGAACTGCAGGAATTTTTCTTGGTTGAAGAAACACTTTGTAGCAGGACGGTCTTTCTAACTCCACTAAGTGACTTTCATTTCCTGGGTAGGGTTTGAATTGACGACCTGAGCGATTTTCCACATATAAACCTGAACACTCTAAAGACTATGTAACTGTAGAATATGATAACGGATATACGAACGAAAAAGAAAAAATGACATTGACAAGGTTATTAGAGTAAAGAGAACTTAAAAGACGTTTTCCTTTTCAATTAAAGTAAACTAACTTAGTTAGCAACTCCAAAATATATTTCTCACGCAACTGATGAATACAGCAGGTCTGATAACATCAGGTTATCAAAAAATTTCTGCTACGGTCAATAATACACTTAAACTACTACCAAATTTATAGAATGAAACTGAAAAGTTTTCAGACCTACAAAACCACATGCATTCATTAATACAGGAGTACGAAAAATCAAACAAAGTATGTTTATTGCAAGAGCTGTTTTTTTGTTTTCTAATATTGCACCGTCAGCCTATCCTATAAATAATACTTCAGTGATGCAATTGATAGCATTCAAAAATCTACAAATATAACTGTAACTTATAACAGAAGTTATCCATAGCGAAATTGCTGCTGACCAGTGACGTAGGTAGAGTGGAGATCTGGATCCCAAACATAAAAAAACATCCATCAGATTCCTATGAAAATACAAAAATTGGCAAAAATAGGCCCTTTAAAGAGCTTGGTTCAAAAATTCTCCCACGAGCTAACCCCTTTGGTCCCTAGTTTCCTCGTGTGGCACACGCTACTCATATTTGGTACTGCCGCTCCCCTGGTAAATAGTAATGTGGGTTCGTAATCGAATCGTATCTGCTGAACTACTTAAAGGCTACTACAACTTACACTCCATGGTGTAACTGCAAAAAATGCGAGACAAAACGCTGATGTTAGTTTATAGAGAGGGACGTTTAGAAAATGAATACTTGTATTGATTACGGATGTACGGACATGGGTCCTTGCAAAAAGGTAGACAGCTACGTTAATCCACTTACCATGTTCAGAATTGTTTCACGGGGATTTAATTTAATTTTAGCATGAATTCTTCTGGAATCAATTGCATTTACACAGACGGTTACTGCACGATATAACACATTGGACCACATCCAAATGATTTAGTCAGACAAATATCTCAAGTCCTTTAGAAAACACTGGGCGTTGAAATTGTTTGAACCTGGAAGAGACGTGACAAGGATAAATACACACGATAGATAGACATCAGTCAATAAATGAAATAATGATACTTTAACTGCTATTTGAAGATAAGGAAGAACGAAGTGAACAATTTGTCTCATGTCATCTTCACACATTACAATGAGTAGTCTATACTGAAAGGGGAAAAAATTTGTGTGGTCAGGGCAGCCATACCTAGCACTCGAAAAGTTAGGGTTTGCAGGTTAGCTCTAAAGAGACGTTTTGTTTCCACTATCCATCGAAACTTTACCGCAGTTTTATAAATACAGTGCTGTAATTTTTTCAATGGGTGTCTTCACAGGACACATGCCACTTGGGCAGCGTATATACCAACAGACAGACACTCAGTAACAGCGGTTAGACAAATCGGGGTTGAATGACTAAGTCTTTCAACTTTTCCCATAGAGACTGTTTAGCTCAGTAGGAAAGGCGTCAGACTGAAGTTGTGAGACCGGGATCGAGGGTAAGGGGTCATACTCGTATCTTAATTTCTTTTCTCTAGATCTTTTAGCTTTCAACATGGACTCTATCCACTTTCCACACGAATTAAGTACATTTCTAGTGCCCGTAGAGGTACATTGTCTCGTTCTTACCTCTGTATTTATCAATAGTAGCTACA
Organism: Chironex yamaguchii; assembly: GCA_024741275.1. Classification (NCBI taxonomy): domain Eukaryota; kingdom Metazoa; phylum Cnidaria; class Cubozoa; order Chirodropida; family Chirodropidae; genus Chironex; species Chironex yamaguchii. The sequence continues at coordinate 5,451 of JANTCA010057736.1, forward strand.
ACTTTAAACTTTTGTAGCCATCACCCAGTGTCACAATAAATGGCATTAAAATAATGCATTACGACATGCTCGTTGTCCGTCATGAAACTTTATTTTGACTACAGGGACTTATATCGCATTTACAAACACTGTTGAAACATTCTACTCCATTAACGCGCTTAAAAGCTACGGAGAGACTACCAAGGAAAATAGCAAGAGGTAGATGACAAATAGCAATAGGATAGATTTGTCCACTTTTAGTGGGTATTTTCCTCGTTATTGAATGTAATTGATGTATGACACTTAAACAAATTTTGATGTCCAACTGTTGTGCACCGGATTTTGTTTTCATCATGTTCTTATTGTAGTTGTGTTATGGTTATCTCCTAAAGCCTCCTTCCTTCCATATCTTACAGTCCTGTCAATCTTATTATCAAGTTAGTTCAAGTTATATCATGATCCAGTTGTAAAATCCGACACGATCTAGACAGAGATAATATTCGTGAGGTTTGTCTTTCGTGTTCAGTAGATTTCATTCGTTAACAAAAGACTGATATTAATTGGATGATGGCTACAGTGGAATGACAAGAGCGGATAAGGGATCAACGAATGATAAATTATTTTGAGCAGTATAAAAAACGATTTCTTTGATAAAGAGAGGTCTTTCCATTTTACAGACACTATATTTAACCAAGCATAGCCAAAGGATCATTTGGTGTTAAAAATGTGTTTTGTGGAGTGCAAGTGAACTCTTTCATTTCTCAAAGAGTGAAGGTTACTAAGGTTGATTTGCTGTTGAGCCCTACGAACAGTAGTGTTCAGAAGAGTGGCACATATCTGCCATGTCGAAATGTCAAAGACGATGACAAAGGAGCAGACAAATTAAATGATTCTTTAAAATATGAGCTGGAAGATGCCAGTTGTGGGTGTGCATGTATTTCAGTAGCATGCTCATTGTCAAGAGAACCAGATTCACGTGTCAGGGGATCTACTAGAAAATGCACTGCTTTTCGCATTGAGTCCCCGTTACTTCATCTTACAAGGAGTGTTATTGTTAAAGCGACGAGGATTAAATTTGTACCTTATTCCTTGCAAGATTATCATTTTATCCACTAGATTATGGCAGTTCATGTATGTCAGTAACGGGAGTGCAAAACCTTTACTTATCAATATCAATTGACAACGAGATAAAATTTTATTGGCACGCATTTCGTACAAATTCAAACCATAGTGCAAAATTATTTGTATCGACTTCGTTTTCTTTGCTCTTTTCCTACTTTGTTCTTGACCGTTATCAGATTAAGCATTACTGTAATATTTTATTTTGTAAGGGGGCCAATTATACACTAGTTTCATCGACGCCATTTTGTTAATGTCCAGTCCTCCCATTCGACGCTACTTAATTTATCAAATGCACACCTCATTTTTGTGTCACTGAGTTAGATACTATGCTCTTGGCCAATTCTGAGATGGGGCTGCTACCCTAAGCTGGTTTTCTTATTGAAAAGCTTTCTCCTCTGCTAAAAGTCAGCCAAAGCTCAATCCTTAATTGCCTTCTTGATTTTCATCATTTTTTCCAATAGTTAATATCTGACAAAGACAATATTCAAATATTTAAGGAAATGATATATATCAAAGAGGAAAAGATCGCCCTCGGTTTTAGGTTACAAAGGTATGGAAATCTTTTTATAATTATGAGATTAAAATAAAATGACATCTTTATATTAAAATGCAATTAAGAAGTTTGCTCCACAGATGTTTACGATAAAGGAGAGATCAATTTAGGCTATTATAAATGCCTGTCATTTGTGTACACAACACCGGCACATTAAATTTCTAGTTATTGTTCGAAAGAGGATATGTCTTTAAAAGAGCTTGTGGTGATACAAAAACTGACAATCGCTTGAGGAAGTTTGAATCAAAAGGCTTTCTCTTCTGAAAATTTTCCGAGTACAAAATGTACTAAACTAACCGAAAAAAACCGAACCGGTAACTGCAAGATCTGTTGTAAGATATGCGCAAATTTCAACATGGTAATGTCAAATTTTGAGATCTGCTTCAAAAAAGGGCGAAAAGTACAACTTCCTGATGGTAAAAAGCTGAGATTGCTCTAAAGGAAAACTGAATATTCTAGCTTACTGACAGTAACATGCTGATATTTCCCTCACGAAAAGGTGAATGTTTCATCTTGCTGATGGTTGAACATTGAGATCTGCCTCAAGTAAAGGCAAATGTTTCAACTTTTAGATGGTAAAACATTGAGATTTTCCTCAAGAAAAGTTGAATGCTTCAACTTGATGATGGTAACATTTTGAGATCTGCCTCGAAAAAGGGCGAAAAGTTCAACTTCCTGATGGTAAAAAGCTGAAACTGCTCTGAAGAAAAACTGAATATTCCAGCTTGCTGATGGTAACATGTTGATATTTCCCTCAAGGAAAGGTGAATGTTTCATCTTGCTGATGGTTAAGGGCGTAAACCTCTTTGGGAGTGGTAAATGTAACGGATCTAAAATAATGTTCTGTGATACTCTTACTAATTCAACTAACGCAATTGGAACAAAGGTATGAAGTTTGAAGAATTTTTTCTTTTTCAAAATACACTGTCCTGAGAGGCATTCCAAAGGCATCTCTTTAATTCTATAGACTTATAATCCCTACTATGGTAGTGTATCGTCAGCTTCACATGTTTGTAATTTTTCATCACAAACATGTTTTGTGTAAGCAGCATGTTTTTCTCTTTGGCTATGAACCAAGCAACGTCAGGTCCTTTAATCTCTGAAATATGTCACGGGATATATTGATGCTGTACTTACATATTCAACAAAAACAACATCCAGAATAACTAGAATATCTTTTCTTTGTTGTTCGCTCATTGCAAATGACAGCAAGTGAGATAAGAACGGCTTTCACTGTGTTCAATATTTGACTGACGTCCAAGAAAGCATTTGATTAGTGTAAAGATTGTTCTGCAAATGAGTAATTTATCTGTTGTATGAATGTGCAATGCAATTGATTCTTAACTTAATTGCCTTGCATTTTAGATAAAGTCCTTCTCGTATTCTGTTAATACGAAATGTTGATCTGCTTGTTAACAGGAACCGAGTTTAAACTACGTCGATTAGCATGCTATACAATGCCTTAAACGCGTCCATACACTAATTGAACTGCTGGACAGACGTTGTTTCAGAATTAACTTCTACCTATATTTGTTTATTTGTGTCCTTTATAGCTAAAAGGTAGTTATCAGTGATGCAAAGGTTGCTAAATTATGTTGTTGCTTACATTGTACGATGACGTAAAATTCGTCTACATGAGTATGAGTTGAACAAACATTTTGGTAAATTTGTCTTGTTTTTGAGATGAAGCGATTCATACTGCGACATCGTTTTCTTTAAAGGTAAAGTTTATCCTGCCATGACTAATGACGTTTTTCTGAGATGCATACGAGAGGTCCCTCTTCCCATCACGAGGCTACTTGAGACGACATTCGACGTCCATTTATGTCGTAACATGCCGATTTTCCGTCATGATTTCCTAGGTAAAATGGATGTAACGCTTTTATGCCAAAGCTAAGGGTTTGCTCTTAATATAATCAGTCAAAATACCTTAAAATTTAACATCACGCATTTAGCTAATATAGCAAATCTTAACATATTCTATAGTGAGCAATCAAGCTTTCCTTACATTATACAACAGTTTCTTTTCATATAAAAAGATTAGATATATTTTGAGCTTCAGTTCCAACATTTGACACCCTTTCCTATTTTGGTTCAGAAATAATGAATAGATAAGGAGGTTTCCTTCACATCTTTGGGAACTTAGAGCAACTATAACATCATTGGTCCAATTGATCAGAGCCATCTGTTTTCAGTCCGGTAACTTAGCAACAATTATTTCACAAAATAAGACAAATACGTTTTATTGTAGTAAAGCTTTAAAATGATTTCCTAAAACAGCTTATCTAAATAAAACATTTTGAAATAGACGTAATATTACTGACGTTGTTTCCAGCTTAAAGAAACGCAGGGTGTGACTATCTAAATTGGAACACGTTACAGAATATCGCTTCAAATTGACCCTCAAAAGTTAATTAGTTATTCATTTGTCCCCATAAATAGAAATGGTAGGCAAAAAATACTACAGTACTGACTTTTGTCAAAAGCTAACAATATTCATGTATCTACAGATAGGCTTACGTCCTGTATTTAGGATAAGAGTAAAGAAATACTATATGTAACTACTCTATTACCGATTTTAAAAGCACCAACTTTTTTCCGAGTTAAACTAGATAAAGATTTTCAATCGGATTGGATCTAATTAAAAAGAATCATTTTTGATGTGACGATTACAAACATCATATTACTTCATGCTGTGTAGGGATCTCTCAGTAAAGTTTAGAAACGATAATTAAGTCATATTACTGATAAGTCCCATCAATTTACACTCTAAAAATTAGTAATCAAGACAACTTTACAATTAGTTCTTACATAGTTGCAAGCATTAAAAAGTTAAGCTTTTCAAGCAGGATTTTATTAATTTCAATCACAATTTCCCTCTTATAAGAAACATTATTTCAACAAACTGTTAACTGTAGGTACAAGGAAGACATTGGGTTCATACTCAGGTTCTGATAATCAACGTCAATAACAAATGCCAGTTTGTTTATGACTTTAGCAACCTGGACCAAATCGATCAAAAATATAGTCATTATCATCAAACAAACTGAGCTCTGTGCCCAATACAACATGAAACAAAATTATTTTCAGCAAGTTTCAAATGGTAAAGTTTTGAGCCAAGATGTTCATATTATTTTCACATCGCCTTCATATTCAGTATAATAGTCAGTGAAAAGTAGGATTTGTGTCATACATGAGACAGAATCACAAATATTTGAAGCAATTATTATTTCTAGGATTTCATGAATTATCAACCCCTCGTGCTCAGACAGCAACGAAGAAGTCATTAATAGAGCCATGCCTATTGAAGGCCTATGCTCAATATATCATGAAACTAAGTAATTTGTGACAAGTTTCAAATAATAAAATTTCAAGCAAGGGTGTTCACATCAATTCATGTCATAAATGTTTAGTATAATGTCAATGGAAAGTAGGATTTGTTTCCTATAAGAAACAGAACTACAATAAATCACAAAAGACTGTTGCTATGGTGTTATAAGCTATCCAACACTCGTACTCCGAAACAAACGGGGTGGTCATTAATAATTTCCCTGCCTTTTTAAGTGGTTTATTTGTCAACATAAAGTACCCTATCCACCTTCTAAGGAAATCGTATGACGCAACATGTAAGTAGTTGAAAATACCCCCTTCTTATCTTCTGCCCACCTGAGCATACATTGTCGTTTATAAATGTTTTTCTTACGTTTAGTTGACAACTGTTTACAAATAGACATTGTTAATGTGTAACCCATCCCTTTCCGCTCTGACGCTGTCTCAAATCATAATTTTGATGGTGGGCGATGGGGATGATACCGGACGGAGATGATGCATCCACCCTCTCGTGCTTCGATACCTTTGTATATATATCCCTGTACCCATTAAGCTCTACAGACTCCTGCTCAAATGTTAGTATCCTCAAAAGTACAAAATTGGTTTATGTTGTTTACACCCACTGGTGTTATTCCAGGACATAAGTGACTCGATATAGATGCCTTCAAGGTATACAACTACATTTGACTTGACGTATGTAACCATAGTATTTGTTGTTCAATTAATACTGCGTCATTAAGATTATTGCCTTTGAACTGAACTTTCTAGGTACAATAAAAGATTCAAAGCTAATAATGTTATACAGTCGGAAAGAAGTAATCTTCGTAACTTAAGATCCATTACATGGAATTAAAGTCTTTGTTTGAAATTCTAATACCTTTCATTTTGCATATCTAGAGTATTCGACGCTTAAACTGTTGGCTTAGTATTACATACGTCAGCAAACTAATTACTTTCCACTGTATCTTTATCCCATCGTTAATCAATACTACTTTAATTTATGGAATGAGACAAAAAAGAGATCAATTTCAAATTCAAAGTTTGATGTCCAGTTTGTTTGTTGTGTCAGGAATAAAAGACAATTGGTGGTTAATGTCTTAGAGTAACTGAAACTGTCCTTGAAATGATAAACAGAGCTTTGTACGAAATATACGAGATACTAACTATGTTGTTCCTTGGTAAATATTTAGCAAAAGAATTCTTTAATCTATCTCAGTCAGATATCTTTAATACGCTCTGATAATTTACACTTTGAATGGTTTACTACATCCTGTACCAAACAGTTAACTGTTCTAAATTCCAGATTCGTGTATTTCAAAACAATTTTAGAATTGCCATGAAGCTTAACTATGTAACATTCATAAACATTAGTGTAAAAATATACGTTTTAACTGGTTATCGACTTTGAACATACAGCATGCAACCCTGTCATTTAGTCCAGCAGAAGTAGAAACCATTTCAAGGTGATCATTCTGACAGAGATTGCCTAGGAGTTGATGAATTTTTTACTTTGGAAAGGTCGCGAGAATTCCTGATATTAGGATCTGTAGATGAAGGAATAACCGTATTTAAGACAAAAGATAGACGTAAAAATTGAGAGGGACAGTAAATGCTTGTCTAAGCAACTTCCAGAGCTAGTAAAGTTTGATGTGAAGCTCTATGATTGTAGAGAAAATCTACAGCCATGGTGTCAAATACTAAAGGTCCAGACCCTTGCTTTTTGAGTGTCAATAAAAAAGGGTTATAGTAACTAAGGAAAAATGGGGTACCAAGTGTGCTTTAGTTGACTTTGAATTACATACATCAGACATCAATGTTGCAGTCCCTCTGTACCTGGCAATTCTCCATGTCCTGAAACACTACCCTTTTGATAACTTGGTAATATGCTGATCCCAGCAATGTTTTGCTTTCAACTGCTTTTCTTTGTTAATATTGTTTTTCACTGCTATACCAATTAATTGAGGTCGCAAGGTACACACCTTAAACGTTAATGCCTGCACAGGAACATGTTAGTGCTTGAACACTGTCAAAAGACGGTTATATGTGAGACCTCGACATCGTCTACTGTGGTGCCGGTGTTAATAAAACAATATTAAGGTATTGAAAAGATAACCAACATTTACCGTTTAATCTGTTTCCGTCGAATGTCATCGTCTTCTGTGAACACTTTAAGTATGGTTTGACGTCAATCACCCACATGGCAATGCAGTGTTTGTTGATTCTCTCTATTCATGTCTTACTTTTGCATTGTTGTCAATGAGCTTCATCAACAATAACTAAGTTAAAGCAATAAAAGGTATTAACATGAAAACAGCATCAAGCAAGTTTATTTCTAATTAATTCGTCACTCCGCGTCTAGGTAAAGAAAACATCCTTTTAAAAAGTTATGGCTAATTTGTTTTGCCACCTAATGGTTTCAGGAAAGAACCCTTGATATTCAACTACCTTTTGAAACTAGTTTGACGCACATTTTTGGCATCCTACCAATGTCTACATCCCCTGCCGGTAACTTAATTATCCGTGTTATAGCGATCTCCCTCTAGGACATACATATCACTTAGGAAGTGGCTTAGAACGTACATTCTTAAGGTGTAGATTGGCAGCCCTAAAGTTACACAAGAATAGATCTCTGGAAAACAGACATGAAGGTCATTAACAAGAAGGAACAACCAGACCCGTGTACAATCCACAATTCTCCTTTACCGTCGTTTGTTTCTCGAATGCCTTACCGTTGTCACTGATTTAATTACTGTATTGCAAGCTCTAGAATTTTAAAACAGGTAGATTTAGTTCAGGTTATAACTTTGTATGAGCATCTTTAAAGACAACTGATCTCGTTTGGATCTCGGAATTAGTCCTCCAAAAATATTTTAGTCTTTAAACAGAGACCAGAGATGTCTCTTTATGCACGCTAACATTAGTGAAGTAGTTAATAATGTTAAAACTTACTTTCATCTCTACGCTTCCACTTCTCATCTTAGTGTTCATACAGTAGTTGTTATCACCGCAGGAGTGACCACATAGTAACTTAGGGTTCCTTCCTCTTTTCAAGATGGAAGCAAGATTAGCATGTCCGCGGAAAGTGAAAGGAATTTTAATACGCATTTTTACGTCGTGGAATTTAACTCCTAATAATTTTAGAGCAGGAAACATCTGTCAAGGTTAAGGTTAGTTAAACGTAGTTTTTCTTGTTATTATACTGTTTGCTTCGCTAGGGAAGATCATATACTAAAAGTAGTCGGTACAAGGCGTATGCCTCAACTTCAATGTCTGAATAATTTGTAGACCTTCTTCTCAACTGGGATACAATCCATATACGTAAGATCTTAATTATAGTGGAACTGGGTTTTAATTCACCATTGGGCATTTTTTGAAGGAAGTGACAGTGGGACTTGTTGATTCACTGTAATACAAGACATAAAGAACTGTCAAATAATGGTAACATTGTTTTGTTTAGTTTAACCATTGAATCGGTATCGTATGTGTTTGGGAGCATAGCTCAAGGGACAATTTTTTAGGCACACGCTGTAAACTAGTTTTACCAATTTTATTGAATTTTAGACAAATCCCATTGACCATATTTTCCAGATGTTAAGGTTTGGATTCCGTCACCCTCCCGTGGTTACCACATTGGATTTGGTAACCATATGCATGTAACACGAAAGAAAATTATTCTAAGACGACAGCCAACTCACATGGACATTAACATCATAGCTGTTTGTGTGACACCTAACGTACTCCTAATGGCTGCAATTTGCCATTTCTTTAAAAATACATTGTTATTCCACAAGAGCACCAAAATACCAAAATATCATACTTTCAGATACAGGGCCCTCGTTGATAACAGCACTTCATGTGTTGAAGAGGTTACCCTGTATAAACATTGTCATTATTATTATGATGATTTAATAAACGTGGTGTGTGGGTATGCACATGATCGAGGAGTGTTTTAGTACTTATTGTGACAGATTACCCGTTTGCATCGAGGTAACTTATTTCTGTAATACGTAGTAGTGTTATCAGGAATACTACTGGAGAAAGGCATAACCCTGTTCTAGACAGAAACAGTGTACAGAAACGAAGGTCGTTTTTCCTATAGTCACAATATAGAAAACGTACAGCAATGTTCATTGTCATCAGGGACGTTGTCTTCACCGAGGATCCTGCATTCATAATAGAAACAAAAGGTAAGCTCAGATGCTTTTACGCCTCTTAGATCGTAAGGTTATTAAGATCCTTCTGTGGTCCAGTGGAAATGAAACCATACCACGTTAGCACATGCTCGCAAATGTTGGAACAGGTGATAGAAATGTAAACAGTCCAAAGGAAAGTGATGTTACTTAGATGCATTCAAAACGTTTTGCGACACCCACTACCAATTTTAATTGGCATTTTCACACCAATGTTTATCTACGGATCATTAGCCTTCCCCAGACGGCCATTGTGCTACAAACAATCAACGACCTTAAAACAAATATTAGTTTAAATTTAAAATTTTGAACTACATATAACCATCTATTGGTCAAGCGATATGCACAGAGTATGGCGTTTTAACTGTTCATTTTACTTGTATTATGTAAAGTACGTTCATAGTAATGTAATTCATTTCTAAATTACATTCTTGAGTGCTTGATTGTCTGGGTGGGGTAAGCAGGGAGGAAGCCGAGACAGTTTAAAGCGGTACAGAAAACGTGGCACATGATACATTGTAATTTACAACAAATAAGTGTTACAATGGGCAATGGATGTTTCAGTTTCCAAATACGTATTTTGTGTCTTTATACCCGATCTTTGGTTAAGTAAGGTCGAAGTAAATCATTCCTAAAAATTTAAAATGTAAAGTAAAGTTCTTCAAACCCTTAGTTCGTACGGATTTCTAGTTTAAGTAAATTCATTACATTTTTAACACTTTAGTTCAGTAATAGAGCTTCGTCACTATGCTTAACGGCTTGTGACCATTTCCGTTGAAAAAAAAACAATTTCAGACCCAGAAAGATTTCCAAAAATGAAACCTTTAGTTTTTAGCTAAAGACTGAACGCACAACCTTTACTTGCTAGGATATCTTCCCCGGTCAAGCCTCTCTTTATCACTGGCCAAACTTTGATGACTCAATGATCACTGCAGCTTTTCTCCCTCTTCTTAGTGCTTTATTTCCAGTTTAAGAGCTGAATGTTGCTTATTTATTAACGTTCGTTCCTGTAACTGCCATTATAGGAGACAACCCTTACTACTCTCTTATAAAGGCTCTAATCTGGAAGATCGTTGTTGTAATGAGCGCTTTACCCTTGTCAACGCTTCGGGTCCCGTTTTACAGATCATTTGCGAAGCATGATTTATGACTTTTACTTCGGAGTATACATGTGTGTATTTGTCTCTGTCTCTCTTTCTCTCTCTGTATTTATATTTGTATCTCTGTGTTTGTGCATTTGCATCTCTTTGTGTATATTTGCATTTCTCTCTGCGTGAGTGTAATTGTATCTCTCTCTGTTTTGGTATCTCTCTCTGTGTATTTGTATATCTCTCTCTGTTTTTGGTATCTCTCTCTCTGTATTTGTATCTCTGTCTGTATTTGTATCTCTCTCTCTGTATTTGTATCTCTCTCTGTATTTGCATATCCCTCTCTGTGTATTTCTTTATCTCTGGTTAGTGTATCAAATCCTAGTCCTTAGACCATTTGCAGTACAAAGGGATGATTTCAAGCCTGTGTCTCAGTTTTGTTCTATCTTTATCTGAGTGCATTTTTTTAAGAGAAGAAATACTTATGAGAAAAAAATCAAGGTAAAAACAGAATGAAGTAACAAATAACTAGATTCTATTTAAGTCAATATTAATCTGACATGGAAATTAACGCAACTTACTTTTCATAATGTTTCCTTTTGAGAAGCTTGCTACTTTAAAAATTTGCTGAAATGGAGAAGAAAGACGAAATGTATACATAACAAATAAAGATTGTTTCAGTAGCGGCGCACAAAAGGTATGTAGCGCCGGAAAGCTGGAGGGTGGGTGGGGAGTGGGCGCCATATGTAGGCTTAAATACAAGGAAACTTAAAAAACTACCGCTATAATTGTTATTGCGTTTCTGTAATAATCTCATTGGTCATCTCTATAAAATTTCAGGGATCCAGACCCTTTCGCTCATTCGAAACGCCTCTAAGGTATGCATGTTTACCTCATGCTTGTATTTCTGCTTGACATTTCACTTTCCTTGGATTCAAGAGGTCATAATTTAGTGTTTTGTGACCAAACATCGTTACGAAATATTTTTTGCTTCAGTAGAAGCACCAAGCCTTAGCAGAGTATTTTTGTCAGAGAAAATCTGGCCTTGTTTAGTCTTAGTGTTATGGATGTTGTCTATGATTAGTTTTTTAGGTGTGTGGATTTCTTGCAAATAAAAATACAATTTTAATGTCTATTAAATTGCGGCAATAGCCTTACCTTTTTACTTTCAAGCAATTGAATTACTTATGCCACACATCCTCCATATACTTCTCAAACGAATTTTATATTTCGAAGGCATTCAAATGGGCTTCACAGTAAGCGAATATCGTCGTTCCTTATCAGCAGTGAATAATAGAATAACAATATAATAAGCAAGTTTTCAGAAACAACGTGCAGAAAAAATTAGCAATGTATAATCAAAACAAATATGTAAGAAAGCTCACTTGCTTAACCTCTCAAAGTTGCTCCCAAGATTGCCTTGTGCAGACTAGTAACCACTGCTAGAGAACAGCCAGTGACATAGTAACTCTCTTCGTCCTCTTGAAACTGCAGGCAGTCTGTCGTTAATCCAGGACGTTAACCTATTCTGATATCATATCTTTTGACTCTCCGGCTGGGATTGAGGTATGTGTCCAAGCAACGAACTACTGGCGGGATGTTGTGAAGTTGATCTTGACAGCCTAAGGATAACTATGAAACGTTTAGCCGTTCGAGGTAAGATTTTCGAAAGTTGATACTTTCTCAATGACGTGCTTGACTAGTGAAGAATGAGACTTGTTTCACAGAATTTGGCCTGGCATGATCTTGAAAGTAGCTCATCAAATCTCATTTTCGTATCAAAAGGAAAAGTAGTGTTTTACTTCTTCAAAAGCCATAAAAATGATAAATAGGAATTGAATTTAAAGAGAATAAAAATGGTAGTTTTCATATCTCCCTGTAATAAACACTTAGGTATAGGGGTAAAGTAAACAAACCTATGTAATAATCGTGAGATATACGAATATTCACTTATCCTCAATTTTTAGTCGTCAATGATCGGCGACGGTTACCGTAAAACAAAAAAATTACATCTATAACGGAGATATATCTCCGGTAGGCCCCAACGAGCAGTGATATTTACTGCAAAAGTAAACAAAAATTTGTATTTCCCAGGACGTCGAAGACTGGTTTCCAAAATTGCCTCTATCTTCAAAGTACTTACGAGAATCAAAATGCCGTCCACAGACTACGGTTCCCATTTTTTCGACATAACATTGTTGTCGTGGTTAGCATCATAAAAGTACCCAAGTGTTAGGTATCGAGAATGATTAAACAAGGCTTTAAGAAAAGTTTTAAGTTCGCGTAAGCTTCTAAGAAAACATAAAGAATTGTATATGCCTTTATTTGACAAGCCAGTGGTGGATCAAGGGGAGTGCTACACGTACCTGAGCACTACTCAAATTTTCAATAGCAAGATTGTTTCAAATATTTGACTTTTGATTGATCTGGATTTGCAATATCCTCCTAGTTGCAATGGTAAACGAGTTTCAATGTTGCTTTACAGCTATTCAAATGCAAGTTTCCAAAAAATTTCCAAGATAAATTGCTACAGCAGGTTGAAAAATAGTGACTCTGACAAAGTCGGATGATATTGATTCTGAATGTCTGTTGTAGAGGTTGCACATTAATGAAAATGATTATCAAAGACTTCGTTAAATATCATAAGATGGTCAAGTCTAAACAGTTGTCTTGCAAAATGCACAATCGGTCTTGATCTCTTCCTAAGTATTGTAAACTGCAGTGCCCTCAGAGCTTCTGGGCGTCTTAAACTCAAGGTCATTGCAGTTTCTGTTTCCAGTGCTAGAGAGCATCCATCAATTTATTCTAAACTAGGGTGTACTTGCAAAGAAAAATTTCTAGGCTGAAACAAAAACTTCAAATTTGGTACAATTTGGCTTACATATTTCTACAAGTACTCCCGTGACTTATGACTCACCACCATTGGCACAGGATTAGGGTGCAGGGAACACCCCTTAAATTTCTGCGTACATTTTGTGCACTCGAGTTTGTAAGAATTACATAACAACTGTTAGGATGTTTGCACGTGGTTTGTGACGTAACGACCGCGACAGTGCAAAGATTGTCAGATACTTCAGCATTCCTTGAAACGTAAGATCGATCTACCACTGCAAGCTATGCGAAATGACGTCACAGATGGACTAGGTAATACTTACTGCATTAATACTTAACAACTTGTACGCAACCGACCTTTCAAGCAGTGCTATACTTACTGGCTTTCCTTTGCATTCTGCAATTGAATTCATGTGATACACCAATCGCTACTCTACAAACGTTCAATACTTTTGTTGCATTCCTTGATGTGCAATAACTAGTCCGCTACTTGGAACTCTGTAATGATTGTTACCCCTAAGTAATAATATACTTTACCTTAAAATGATCTTTATCCTATTATTGTTACTTTGAAATATCTAAAAGAATTTATTCTTTATATGATAGTCATGACAAGAATTTCCAAAGTACATCGTATTTATGCAAAGAGGCGGGAAATTCATTTTATGAAGTAATGACGTGAAAATCTTGTACATGTATCCATAAACGAAAACCAAAAGAAAAATGTACGAAGGTACGCAGTTTGGTAGCTACAATAAAACTAAAAGCCAGTGAAGCTTTAAATTGGCTACGTAGCTCACCTTTTATGTTTGTGATCGCTTATCAAATCGGAAGGAAACCTCTGGCACCTTAATACTTGGTTTTCTTTGTTTCATGTTGTCATGAACTCTCTTGGTACATGAAATGACCCGGCTCGTTCTATAGTCTGGCAATTTCAGATAAGCAAAGCTACTTACAAGGAAAATTTCATTATATACCAACCGGGAAAAACTATGACTTCACGAAATACAGTTTTTCGTCATATGCTTGTCAGATATCTCTTTAAAATGGGTATGATAGGCTTACTCCAAAGCATGTTTAAAGCTTATCTAACAATCACAGCAGTTTTAGAGACAGTGAAAGAACAAATTTACACGTTCATCTATTAATCAAGGAAGATTCAACCGTTTGGCTCTGCCGCATTTTAAAGTCAAATACACCGTTAAACTTATAACTGTTTATCTGCTTTTTACTTACTGCATTCCAAGTTTCCTTGGCAGGATATATAGAGAGAAGACGAATTCCGTCACTATGTGGGTTCTATCGTCATTAAATTAGTAACATCAAAGTTGTTGCAAGGAGCTCGTCCTGATAAATGCTATTCCCTGTCTCTTCAAGGCTACTTACCTTGAAAAGTGATAGATTTTCAAAATGGAAAGGAGTTTGAGTCGCATGTTGTTATTTGAGCATCTCTCCCTTGGATTGGCTATGTACAAGTATCACAAATCTAAATTATTTGATCGTTATCTATATGTGTTTGTCTTACTGACTAGTTGATCTTTTGCCATATGTACTTCTGTTCACAATTATTTAAAATGTTTTTCAAAAAGAGCTATGTACTCATACAAAAAGAAAGTATCTTTGCAGGAAATATCAAAACAATAGCGAACATCGGATGAGGATTCAGCCTTAAAGTATTCCTTAATGACTAAAATGGAGAATGTATTTATGCAAAGCTTTGTGATTTGCCACAAGAATAAACGTATTCCTGGGAATATCTCAATGAGCTCAAGCCCCTTTAAATTTATTTCAGCATATAAATACTAAGTACAGAGCAGCTCGATATATGGAGTGTTTGTTGAGTCTGTTTATAGTGATTCATTAAGTAAACAATACTGGTTGTTTGATCATGGATAGACAATAACAATCTCGAGGACCAGAAAACCAATAGCAATGCTCAATGTCTCTCCTGTTTCATCATATTCTGACTCTGCCAGTAAAATAGATGCACAAAGGTGAGGTTACCCTGAAAACGATGACTCAATAATCCTTTGGTGAAATAACCTGCTTCCAGTAACAAGCATAAAGAAAGAGATTTCACTTGTTTTACTTGAATTCTCTCAACATTTTTTCTACATCTTTATTTTTCATGCTTATAATAACTACAGGCGGAATGTATATGTCCCTACTAAGTACCGGTAACACCCATTTGGAACCTACGACTCGTGAGTTGTATACTTTCCACAAACTCTATTTGACCTGGTTACTTGTCTTTACAGCCCAATGTTTATGGAGACAGGGAAGGCCAGATAAAAACTGGATAGCTAGTGTCTTCTGTCCAGTTTCTTCCCATTACAGCAATAATTGGTATTGGGTAGGCTTGGGTGGGTAATTGCCAAAGAAAATCACAATTAGAACTCCGGTACTACAATTCAGGTTTGCTTACTTGCACTTTTATCTACACATATTAAAGTTTAGATTGCACAAGCAGTTATTCTCATTTTGTCTGTGCTGGACCTCGTGAAGACCCATTTAAGACATGGAGCTCAAATGATCATGATGATTGTCATAATATTAATGATAATAATAATTTTTTTAAATGATAATAATAATTTTTTTGTAAGTTCAAATTTATTTGTGACTCAATGCATACATTTGGAGACTCACTTACAAGACGGTATATCCAAATCATTTACAGTGTGTGCCATAAATCTTAGTTGCAAATGATGACGACAACAAGAGAGGTTATCACCATGAAAGTTCAGGATCAGTCCAGTTTTAATCACGTCGACAAAACAGAAAATAAGAAAATCTCATTATACAGTTTATCATTTTACTTAATAGAGAATCATGATTATAAACGTAGGACGTTTCAACACATCAATAAAACAGACACTGTCCTTTGCTATCCCTCTAATTGAACTCATACTCAAATTAATGAAGTTTATATTATAATGTTCTGCAAGATCTTCACAAAGGGCTTTGTATTTGTTCGATTTTCTCTGTTAATTTGAATTAAGGTTTGTTTCAAATCCAACAGTTAATTCCAGTACATCCAGTGAACTGCTACATTGAATCAAAGTATTAGGACATAGGCTATCTCCAGATATCAAACTTGGTGATAAGAAACCATCAATGTCCCAGTGGCTTTTTAGATGTTTGTTTGAAGATAGACGAAACTGAGCAATGATTTTGAAAACTGAATCATGTCGCCAGTTGTAACGTCCTTGATTTAAGTGTACAGGACAGCCAGAAACCAAGTGTTGGAAAGTTTGAGAATCGAGACATGAGAAGAATAAAGGATTTTCCACTTTTTTTCCAAAAATAAAGATTCTTTATGGTAGGAAGACTATTGTTCAAGTAACGAATAGTGTAATTATTGATATTGCGTGGTAGTAGACTTAACGTTTTATACCAAACTCATAAATGGTTACGAGCACAAAGATTGATCATTGCCTTAACAACTAAACCATGCGACGTTATTGAGATCATTAGATTATTTCTGATCACGAAATTCTTTCATTACTGGTTTAGTATTTTGAAACCGATCATACTGAACATTAGCAAATGTAGTGGCATCACATACATTGGGCAGTTGCATTTCTTAATTTTTTTTCCTCATAATTACTTGATATTATAGTAAATATATCTACTAAATTAAGGCCAAGCTTTGACGCGTTCATAAAAGAATGTCAAGAGCACCAGTGGGTGGAATTTCTAGCCATCTTTGCGAATAATTATAGTAATCATCATAATAATAACAATAATTATAATAATCATAATAATAACGATAATAATAATGATAGTAATGACGATGGTAATGATGATAAGAATAAGGACGATGATAATAATGATAATAACAATGATGATAATAATAATATTTGCGACATTGCGCTACAACATACTCACAAACTTTTTTCGTCCGACAGTCTTCAGAGAAAAAAACAAGAAAACCAGTATTCTGTAGGCAGAAAGAGTTCGTTTTTTCACTTGGACTCTTCCAATAATGTTTTGTTTCTTCATTTTCTCTTCAAAAACCATATAGTTTTTCCTTTCTTGTTATGACTGGCTAGTTTCTATACATGTTTCGCATAAAGAAGGTTGCTATATACATATACTTTCCTTTCTGACGATTTATACGTGAAGAGTGTCAGACGAAAACAGCTTTTACTTCTGCTTATTTTCATACATTTGCCAAGTAAGTTGTACTATTTTGATAGTACATGACACGTGACCTAGCAGACATTCTAGTCCTTCCATTTAAATTAATCCAACTTACAAGTGTTCGATCTAGAGCTTCTAATTGACCGATGTTGGTTGCTGTAAAGCAGACAATGACCTCGAAAGATGTCAGTATGCATTCTGAAGTTTGTTTTACAGTTAAAGTGAGGATTAAGTTAGTGTGCCCTGTTTACACTAGGATGGATCCAAAGGAATCCGTACCAAAGTGAGCACAGATAGAATTTCCGTTTACACTGGAACCACTGAAGCGCTTATCGGTATGGATTTGCTATCCGTGTCAGTTTGGGATCGCTCTCCAAGGTGCATTTGTTCTGATCTGTTCTATTAAGTTGCAGTGTAAACGACTGGTACGAATCCAAACGCGTACAGACTGGAAACGAGACCTTAAAATTTCTCGTCTCGAAGCCGATTTTAAATGATAGTCTGGCGTGCCAAACCAGATAATCGAGTGGACCCTTTCCAGTACAGTTCCTAGTGTAAACGCCGACTAAAAGTTTTTATTTTGGCATTTACTACATTCAAATGAGACAGAAGAAGTGAAGAACTAGGTCTGTCAAAGTTCTAGCGTTGAAGACACAACGCTAAAAACATTTAAAACAGACAACAAATGTTCTTAATGATAAAGTTAGAACAGGAATGCAGCAAACGAGTCTTAGATGATAAAACAAGAAGGCTTTCTGCTCAACAGGGCCTGTTAACCAGCTCAGTCAATAACAATTTTCCTCAGAGTATCAGAAGCAAACAGGGAAGTCAAAAGCTTAGGAGGTGAAAAGGTTGTTTTAGAGTAGTGTTCTGGTTGTCAAGTTTAGGACGAATAACTTTTCTATACAAAGTACAAAGATTGCCTTCAGTTACAGGCACATCGGTACAGTGCTAAAATAGAATGGAAAGATCCAATTCTATCATAAGATTGACGATATAAAACTTGAAGTAAAGACGCAGTGTTTAGTATGAATGATAAGCACGACAAAGATTTTGTTAAGTGTAATTAGCAAAAGATGTTTAGCTAATTGCAAATGATATAACGTTTCTCTAAAATGTATCGACTGTCCTTTTATCCTAGCCAAACAAAATTTTACAAGTACTGCTTATAATGTATTTGAAAAGAGGTATATCGAAGTACTAGTATACAGAGCTACACTGAACGATATGTTCCGGTCATTCGATATCATGTACAGATTTAGTGTTCAGAATATGAAAATCAAACAGGTTGTACGTTGGAAAACCAGCCAACGTTTCATTAATCTAAATTACATTTACAGTCTCTACTTAGATAATATTTACAGAGCTAAACCAACAAATGAGTCTGATAGAAGCAGAGTTAAACAGCGCACTGAAGAGAATGAAATTCAAACGATCCACAATAAACATACATAAGGTGACGACTCGGTGACAATGTTTCATTTTCACTGATTTCAAGAAGCGTGCATAATTTGAACAGCTGAGGAAAATATTTTTCTCCCAAGACAAATACTGTGAGTCAGTTTTGACATAAAGGTCTTAGTGTGAAACAAATTATGCAATAATCAAGAAAGAGTTGTTTGTAACTTGCTGGAAATTACGAGGACGTGTGAAATAAAGACCATGAGCGGGCACTGGGCTCTACAATGCATTTGTATCATGTATTCCGTAGGGCAGCTGTGGTTCAGTGGTTAGATGCGTCGACTTTCAATCCAACGGTCGGGTTCGAATCAAACTATCGATGGTGTCAGGAGGAGCATCCGATCTAAAATGCCCCGTGCCACAACAAAGACGTCACCCAGCGAGGTACCGTCAAAGCCCGACTGAGAAAAAAGGACGCGAAAACACAAAACATTGAAAAATAATAAAATTCTGTTTTCGTAGTTGAAAGAACATAATGATCATATAAGTGTAAAAAGCAACAATATAAAGTAACTTCAACTACAAACTAGGAAGTCATTGTATAGGCGTTGATGCCATTATCAGAAAGGTAAATTTCAGTTCCCAAGATTATTGCCAGGACAGACAAAGAATACCGTTACTTTCTTGATTGCGGTCACATATTTCTTATTATGAATTATATAAACTATATTGCAAGACATGAAGACTTCCTTTCTACTTTAATGTACTGCTTCATACATGTGAGTGTTAAATGGAAGAATCTGGGTAGGAGAAAGTCGAATGAAAACACGATGAATGAGAGAGACATATGAGTTATGATGTGTACGTGTGTGGGTGCAATTGTTCAGACAATTTGCGATGTACATACACTTACTCAAGTTGTATATGAAGAACAATAATAAGAATTTGATAATATCTTGATTGTCCGTCCAGAATTTGTATCGTGAATTCGATGTTAAGAGACTCGGGTTCATTTGACCAACCGAGAGAAGTGCTGAAGCATAGAGTCTGTTAGTTAGATAGTTAGTTAGTTAGTTAGTTAGTTAGCAATCCAATATTTACAACATGGCATACGAGGTATATTGCATGGATGTATACTGTAAACCATTAATACTGCTTTGCTTTATAAATATATTTTGGCGACTGCTCGAACTGAGGCAAAGAAAAATGTGAAAAGGTATCCGTTAAGACTTTTGACATGATCTCAGCGATCCGCTTCGTAATTAACTGGTTTGGTAATCAATACAAAGTATGATGAATAAATATAAAAAAAAAGCTATAAGCAGGAATGAATCTTATTTTTATTTTAAAGGGAAGATCATAAGAACAAAATAACTAATAGAGATTTAGTTTCTAAATATCTTTCTTACCAAAATCTGTTCCAGAGTACGGACGAGATTGGAGTCAAGTCAATGAAGCAAATAAATGATATCAATACAGTGAAGGCTAATGTTGACAGGCATAATTTGGAACATATTACCTTTCTGGAAATAAATACATCTCGATATAATATTCTGCAAAAATCTAACAGCCATCAATATTTGAATTTGGCTGTTCTAAATCAGTTCATTCTCAATAGGTAGAGATCAAAATTCCTATTATTCCCTTGTTATGGTCCCTCTCAGTTGCCCTAAACAATGCAAATATCTTAACATATTTACAAATTTATTGATGTGCATCCTAGTGTCAAATTCAAACTGTTTCAAAGATAAGTACCAAACTGTTGATAGAAAGGAAACTTAACATAGAAAACAAATGAAAATTAAATCTAGAATGCACCAAATTGATAAATCAACACATTCTCTGCTGGAGTGACCAAGTGTTAGTCCTGTAGTTCGAATTAGGTATTTTTTTCAAGCAAAAAATCGTTTGATATTTGCAGACAAAAAAATTGTTTCATAGAAACATTACTTTTTAATTTTTGCAATTTTATTTTAGAATTTGAAGCATGTAAGTAAAGCTTGCTTTAACGAGTATGTAATGAGTTGATGGATGCATATGTAAGTTTTTACACTTTGCTATGATGCAAAACTATACAAAGTTTCTTTCATTGTCCTTTTATTTCAGAACGATCATAAAACAGGAATCTTTAAATATCAAAACGTTTGAAACAGAAACATGAGTTTCAGCTATGCTTTATTTCAAAAATGTTAATTATCGATAGTGACTTTTGAATGAGAATATACGTTTTCTGACATTTATCTTTACTGTAAGAAGATAGAACAAAACTGTTGATATAGTGAATTTACCTTGTTTTTGTGAGTCAATTACTTGAAAGCATTTTTTTAAAAATGGCAAATATGGCATCTCCTCCTGGGAGGTAACAGGTGAGTTTGAAGCTAAGACGAATTGCATAAAACGAAAGCGAAATATCACTTTCTGCCTATACTTAACTCCTGCACCCAACAATTGTTACCAGAGTCAGATATAGCTGGCCAGATAAATTTTGTATCGGATTTTAGCTTAAGCTGCCGTTCTGTGTATCATACATTGTCAAATCCGCTATTCATGGGTGTAAATAATGTTTTAAAAAACAATAGGATTAAAAAGGCGTGTCAAGGAGGTTTTACTAACCAGACAATCTAAATTACTCATTTAGAATGCTAACAAAATGGGGACTGAAGAACCTTGGAATTTTAGGGCACGGTGAATTAACTTACCGTCTTTCCTTTTTCTCTACCATTCCTCCTTGAAACTTTTTCTCTACCATTCCTTTCCTAAATGTCATGAAAATTTCCCACGAGTCAGACCTTATGAATGTATGATGTGAAAAGCATGAACTCAGAAGCACGATAAAACATCGAACACAAAACCTATCCTAACCAGTGTTGTATGTAATCACGTTTCTGCAGCATAACTGCAGATATAAAAGATATGTGTAATGCTTAAGGGTTTTCTCTAGAAGCTAACTCTTAAAATAACATCATAATTTCGTTCTTCATGAAATGTGACAAGCGTTTGCTTCCATTCGACGTCATTGATCGTATTGCCAACATTCGAACCTCGACTAAAATCTTTTAAACACGTGTGCGCCTTGGATACTATAAAGGGGTATGATGCAAAAATATTTAGAATATCTTTGACCTACGGGAAGTAGTTGGATATAGTTAAAGGTCGTCTTGCAACCAGGTCTAATATAAAGATGATTACTGACATCTCCAATGCCCTTTTAAACTTGTGACTCAGCTACAATCTTGAATTACTTGTGATCAGCTTGAGACTTCGATTCTGTTGTAAAATGTTCCTAGTATCCTAATACTTTAAACTCAAATATTCCACCACATGACAAAATTCATATCACCTACACTCATTTTACTCTAAGTCACTAAAATAATGGCAGGAAAACCTAAGGTTACTCTCCCTTGTCACTTGAAATAATCGGGTTTGTGGAAATATTTAAATGTATCTGTCTCTACTAAGTACTAGTAGAAGTTGGGTTTTTTGAGAAGGCGATTACTGATTTTTACTCCAGTGCATAACTAGAGTCAAAAACTGGAAGTAATCTCACGTTCGTTTTTTGTTAAGTCCTAGTGGTGAAAGGTTGATTTTAACATCATTTTTAAAAAATACTTTGAAACAAAGTTCGCATTGACAAAATTATTACAAATTTGACCATTTGGAAACAAGCGAAATAGATTTAGACTTCAATATTTTAATTTCTTCCAGCCTGAAGTCAGTAATTGCCTTCTACCTCTCACAAACGTCCGCAGCCACTACGTTTTTACAAAGCTGCATTGGTAAATTGTTTTGAGGTCTATTTCAAATATGCTACGTTGTACAGGGAGGGACAACACAGGGGTGTCCATGCCGTGATTTGTATCTTCTTACGTCTCGATCAATGTTCGATTTCTTTAGTCCTGTAAAGTCTGTATCTGGCATATTAATCTCACGATAATGCAAGTCAGTTTTTGATTGTTTATTTCTGTCATAGGACTTGCGACTCGCTGAACTTCTTTCGAAGTTCAAAATGTGTGGGCTCTGTTCCGAAACAAGCATAGCTTCGTCTCCTTCGTTTGCTACATTTGCAGAGTCTATTTCATTGGGTTTGGGATTTTTGATAAATACGTCTAACTCTCCACTCTTAGAAACAAGTCTCGTTTCATCAAGAGCAGTGTGGACATGCAAAGAACCCGAGCGACCATGAACTCGCATCTCTTTCTCAATCTGAGACTTCCTTCTCTTCCTTGGAAGCCGCTGACCTGACGAAAAAGATTGGGGGTGAAAGACTTTTACTGCACGAACGGTTGATCGACTTCCAAGGGCTTTCTTTGCCCGTTTTAAGTTTCTATTTATTAGATACTGATTTTTCTGTTTCCAATTTTCTAGCATGACTGAGTTTTCAAATGTTCTTTGACCTTGTAATAAAGCTTTGCGAAAATGATCCAATGATCGTTTTCCCTGGGGCTTGGGGCTTTCGAATAAGGATAAAGTGTCTTTAGCGACATCAGTCCCTTCTTCAATACCAAAGATATGTGGAAGACTAGACCTTGACTTTACTTTCTCTTTTTCGTCGTCTTTTTCTTTATCTAGTAAAAGCACTCCTGGATCTACAGAGACCTTTACGGAATCAGCCTCGGTATTGACCTACATGGGAAAAGGAAACAAGAATGGTGTGGGTGTATCGTGTAAGATAAAGTTAAATGACTTTGAAAGGAGTCCATGAAGAAGTTGCTGTATCAAAGAAAAATAATATGGAAAGAAAACAAAGTAAAAAGTTAGGTGTTTAGGAAAGAATTGCTTGACAAGAACACTACAAAAGTAATCACTGAAAGGCTATTACAAGAAAATAAAAGTGAAAATCGAAAATAGGAACGTAGAAGAAATATTTAGAATGGATGTAAAAAATTGTTATGATAGTAATGTTTTCCAGTACTTATCTACATGGAGGTGTATTTCCCAATGGTCTCAGCGATGAAAAAATATCGAAGATATGTGACGTAAATGTGGAACGAAAAGGAGAATTAATGAAGATTTAAAGCAATTTCAGTAAAGCTGGAAGTACAATAAAAGACATCTTTAATACCTGTAAAGTTTATAATGGGAAGGATAATGTTAATAAATGTCTTTTGTCTGAAAGCTATGATAATTGCTAACAATGTTTTGCAAATCAATGACAATGAAGAAAGTCAAAGGATGGAAAATACTGCAATCACATGCAAACAAATATTATCTGATGTAACAGGTAAGAAACTTTTTAGTCAATGAGTTAACAAGATGACTGTTTAGTTGTTCTATTAAGCACTTATGAAAATGACCACACCATTTCAAGAATATGTTACAAGAAATGCGTCAGTTTTTGTATTTTTCTCAAGAAAAGAATTGGTGAAAATCTCGCAAAGCGCACAGCAATGATTTATCAGTAATGGTAAGGCTTGCTGCTGTAAACTTTAATGGATTGCTATAGAATAGTGTATGTTATACAACCTTTGCATCCATCTTTATGATAGTGTGAAAGCGTATTCAGGAACGTCTTTGCAAAGAATCTTGATGGTGGCTAGAAAATCTCTACTGGTTCAACTTGAAACTCAAACCAAGATACGGCTGCACGGTTCAATGCTCTATCCAGAGATGTCGAGATTTAATACTTTTAAGCATAACTATCGGATTTGTTTGACAGCTTTCATTCTTGTCTAAGGTTTTGCAGATAAACTAAAAAGAAAACTAAGTGGAGATGATTCTTAAAAATGCAGCTATAAAGATAAGTGAAAGAGGACAGGACAAGAAAAGCACTTTTTAACCACTCTCTTCCTCGCTCTCTCTTATTAGACAATGTTTATTTGCTCTGAATTAGGAAGTCTACGAGTGGATTTGACATAAATAAAACTATCTTATATAACAAATTATATCATTTCAAAATGTTGTGCCATTTATTAGCAGTCAGTGGCTTACACTTATTGTGCACGTAACAAGTTGTAGTTTAATGCTTGCTATATAAACTACAAGTTTCAAAACATTAAATCTAGCAATAATACTATTGCAACTTTGTTCAAGGTTATATTGCTACAATAAAGACACTTTCGTTTCAAAGGTCAAAAACGTGCGTTGGTTCCGTATTTTACTTTTGGTTATGCGTCAGCTTATCTCTTTATCCCTGACTAGCATCTATGAATTGTAATTTTGTTATAAAATTGACAAATTTTATAAGAAGAAACATTACGTGAGTATTTAATAAGGTTATTATTCAGCAGTTAATCCAACAAGCTTGAACTATTTATGCTAAGATAAATGCTTTAGAGTTTAGATTATTGTACTTATATACAGATATATCTGTAATTAGTTCAAGATACAGATCTTTGCAACTACAGCGTACGTCATAGATTTTGAGTAATTAAGAATTTATGCTTAAACTTGTATGAAGTAATTTACTCAAGCACAAGACAAGTTTCTCTTCTGATACGTTATTGCTTTCCTTGATTACCAGAATAAACCTCTTATTGTAAATAAAAACTAATTGATTGTTCCTCGCTTAAGTTTGTTTGTTATAAGATGTATAAACCTTAACTGCTAATTGCGTCATGGCATCGAATTAAACTTAAAAGCACATCGTTAATTCAGTAACTTCAAATTCATGCGACCCGTAGTTTCAACTTTTCAAACTTGAGACATTTACCCAAGACAATCTCTGGTTTCTTGTAAGAATTTAAGTCTTTATCGATGGCGACCACCTCTACTATTAAAAGGCGTCAGGATTAGATGTACAGTTTGCAACATTAATCTTCTGTAGCAAAACTTGAAAAGTAGCAAAGCAAATAACAATACGAAATAGATACTACACACCAAACCAAGCTAATATTTTGAGAAAAATAACTGTGCTGACAATACATTTGCATCAGCCCCTTAAGGACCAATAACAATATAATGGAAGAAGCGATGACTTTGAATTCATAATGAGTGATGAATCAACGAATGTAGACAAAAATGAAGACTGTTGGACTCAAATCAATGGCATGCTGGCAGATAAGATTTAAGTGAATATTTATAAGACTTCAGTTAAACTTGTATAGCTGAAGGCAAAATGTTTTTCTTATAGCGTTGCCTCGTTTTATTAGGACAGATAATAATGGGTTGAATGAAGAATACGAGATAGCTCGTTATAATATTTTATTGCCTTCGCGTGATTATAGGTGCCCGAAATGTAGATTAGTAAGACTGTTCTTACTGTTTAACACGAATTGTTTAGAATACGTGCGGTAAGTGAAATATTGTGTCTGAGCAATTGTAAAAGATGATCAACATTTGAGTTCACCATTTGAATTGCACTTGTACGGGTCTTTAACTGTCAGAATTGATGATTAGCATCAATATTATTAACAAAAGACGACAGAAACGTTATTCCTTGGCAGTATGCATTGACATATGATGAAATTGGTTGATATAGGTCGATCAACTAAGCAGATTAAAGATGAAGAAATCGTTTTGAATATATGATAATGCAAAGTAATTTCAACAGCACAATGACATTTTAGTGATTTTAGAAAAAACTTTAATGTCATAAGATACCTCTTGATTTATGGTATAGAATCGATGAATTATATTACTGTTAATGCTTATCAAACACATTCGAGAGAGTTGATTATTACTGAAGTAATAATTCATGAGCCATATAATTGATTTTAGACTTCATGTCATATTAACGCCTGGCAGTTACAATAGAGAAGTGAGTAGATTTGCTAGCCAGACATAAAAAGAACACCAAGCTTTGTCTTCAACTAAAAAACAAGAAGAGAATAGAGTTAGAAAGAAAGCAAAGTCAACATAGTTGATATGCAAGAAGAAAAAGGCATAAAGATTGACATAATTGATTTATTTATATAGATAAAAGATATAGATTTGTCCTGTGGTAAAAAATTTGTTACAACGCATACAATTGTTATAACTACATAGACTGGACATAAAGAGGATTCAACCCTGACGTTTCTCTTATTTCCTGAAAATAAATTAAAAAGAGGAAGACAAGAAATCACATAATAACAGCTAAGAAAGAATATGAGCCGAATATTCTGCCATATGTATATTCTTTAGTTATGTCATAGTTATATCTTTCAGTTGTACTCTATTTGCAAGAATACCCAGTTTCTTAAATAGCCAATTGCTTGCAGAGGGATAAATCTTGATTAAAGCCATAATGTCAACGTTCAAGTTAAGATTAATTAAAGAGCTTTAGCTTATTCTTTAACTTTAAAACGTTTCCATCAGCTTATAGCAAGAACCATTGTCAAAATACTTAACATCCCATATGGCTACCCTCACTAAGTCTTAACAATTATAGGTAATCTTAGCTGAAAGATTTACAGATTAACTTTCGCCAAAGTTAAAAGTCCTCTACTGGTAGGAAAGAAACGCGACTTTTAAAACGGGTATAGAAAACGAAGCCCCTCCTTGCTACGAGCAAGAAGATTCTAATGTTTGCTTTTTGATATTTTTCTGGTTTGTTCTTGACAAGTACGTCCTCTTGTTAAGTTTTCTACAACTCATCTCTTAAGACAGCCGAAAGAGAAGTATTTTAAAAGGCATTTTTGGTACCAAAGATCGTTTGACGTTCGTGTACAACAAGCATCTCAAAAGCTACTTGTTTTGATGCTGTATCGAGTTACTTATGCTGAAATTGCAAACAGAAGGGCTCAGTTTATTGTTTTTAATAAGTTGTTTCAAAACAGGATGAAGTAAGGTTTCTTAATGAAGTTGACGTATGACATTTGACAAAATCCAATTTTGTTTGAAGTGGTTGTTTAGATTTTAATCCACCAAATATTCTCAAAGTTAGATTTAAACATTAATACTCTAGCTCTTATAACACCTATAAATGAAAAAACGTTCTCTTTTTATAAAGTAGAGGCCACGACACTTATCATACTATGCAAAGATTACTCCTTGGCTGAAATTACGAGAAGCTGAAATCAAATAGATTTATGGAATAAAAGTGTAGTTCAAGAATGGACTCGGCTAAAAAACCTGCAAAAAATGTCTTCGATTCATTTGCAATCATTATTGCCTTACATTTCACACATCTCAGATTGAAATACCCAAAATCCAAGAGAAGTCACAAATATTATAATTATAAAGTATAGAAGTGGTATTGATAGCTTCAGGAACCCATAGTTGCTTTTCCTTGCACTTTGGTAGATAATATTCTGCTATCATCAAAATCTAGCATAAATAGTCTTACAAACACCACATCGTTTAGTCTTTGAATGCAACACAAGAATGCTCACCAGAAAATATTGCGATCAGATATGTAACATTTATCATTCAAAGAGCAATATTGTGACAACAATATCTAGCACTTTAGTTTAGAATTATGCTATTGACAATGATGTTTTTGGCACTATACATTTGTAGTTCTTACCTCTGCAGCATCCTTTGTGGCATGAATTTTAATTGTTCCTTCCTGTTCCTCCTTAATATCAAAGTTTGCTTCCTCCTTGCTTTGCCCTTTTACCTCCAATCCAATCTGGTGCAGCAGAATCGTCAATAAAATTAGTTTTGATACATCCTTTGTAATCATTCTATATTCTGGAATTCGTCGGTTTTAGTACTGTAACAGTTCCGTTTTCATTTACCTCTCTAGATCCTTGCTATTATTTTGAACGGAAATGAAATTGCTTAGGTCATTCCATAATAGCTTGAAATGTCTTCTGTCAAACAAAATTAATTAATTCTTACAATATCTGTGTGGCCGCAAATTTAGGTCCGTTAAAATCAGGGAACCGTACCATGAGCAATCAGTTATAAATAAGGGACTCCTAAACCATTCATTTATTACACTAGGTTCACGATGCGATGTTCACTAACAACCCGTTCAAACCGCCCTCGTTAGTTCAAATTGAATGACAGCACCTGCTTTGACATTTGATTTCACGATATTGTTTATGCCTTGTGAACAAACAGAATCAGTTAAAATTCGCAAGCAGAATACTTGACAGTTTTTTATCCGCTTTCAATGTATCTGATTGGTTCAAGAGGTCAAGTTTTGGCATGCGGATGTCAGCCATGTCTGTTTACTTGTGCAAAGCATAAATTCAGTCCCAGATTTTATTTTATGATTTAATGTTTGGGTTCTATGGTGACTTAGCCAAGCAAATACGGTTTTGGTAATGAGCTTTGTACCTTCTCTCTCGTGCTCATAAACTTCTCTCGAAAATCTTCATTCCGTGTAACTTCTAACATCGAATTAGGTAGACCGGATGGAATTTGTAAACTACCTTTGTGCCCTGGGAATTTCTTACAGTTAAGATACATTATCTAGATAGCATGATAAGGTGGATGCATTGATAAGCAAATGATGTTAATGTCTTAAACCTGACAGGAATGTGGAACAGTCCTACAGTGAAGTTTGTTAAGATAAATTCGTACCAAAGCAAAACGCGAAAATGTTCAAAGCTAACTGACAGAAACTTAAGATTTGCAAGGGTGCGAGGTGTAGCCTACAAATTGTCTATAAATGTAAACACTGTAACTTGACAAAAAGGAGTATCAGATCGCCGACATACATTTCAATTACTGCTGGCAGGAAAGTCCTATTCTTAAATCCACAGATATTTCTGTAAGGCATGGCAATCACTAACGTCGTCGAGAACACCAGTGTATGATGAAATATGTTGATTATTTCTTCATTTCTAGCTTACAGCTGTTTATCATAATCTATTCTGAATTTATAAATGGCATATTAGGCGAGGCCCAAAGTGCTCATCTCATTAAAAAGTGAGTTGGTGATTCTATCTGACGAAAGAATTAAGACATTAAATAAGAGATAAATCTCGACATCAATTTATTCCACAATCTAGAATTAGCTCCGATGCTATCAATTTCTGAAAGCCTTTCTATCAAGACCAAACAACGTGTTATCTTTACTTTCAACAGGTACTTAAGAAAGCGACATAGCGTCGATCGAATCCACGCTACATCTTGCGTGGACGAAAGTGAGACGCATATGAAACTTGATCAATGTTTTTTCCCTTATCTGCCATTGGATTCATGCTCTTTACACCAAGAACTTTAGATGGGATGGAACATTAGTTTTACAAGCTCAGGTTTGATTCTAATGTTTGTGAGTTCAATTCCCTTCAACATTCTTTGCGATGAAGCCATTACTACGCTGGCGATAGCTGATCTATCAAAGCAACGAAGCATTAAAGCGTCCGCTAATAGAAGTAAAAAATACCAGTTAAGCACTGATATACTGATATCAGAAAATTACAATTTCAAATTAACAGGTACGGAACATCTAGTACAGTTTTGGCTTTATTAAAGCTTGATTTTCTAGCTGCTTACATTACTTTAACATTGTGCTGAAGTTAAAACATAAAAGGACTTGACAAAAGTATCCCATAACAAATATTGATCCTTACAGGATTTTTGTTGACGCTGCTAAATAACACAGAATAGCCACAGTAAACTGACAAAGAATAAAACTAGATCCGTGTTGCTTAAGCTATCGAAAATAAATGGAAGCAAATGAAAGGGAAGAATGATTTGTTGCAAAAAACTGGTGTGGTGGGGACGTTAGAAAGGATACAAGACATTATCTTGAACTGCAAGACTTTGAAATTGAAAATAATGGCTACAAATCCAGCTTCCGTCTTTCAAATTCACTTCAAAATAATGGGTACAAATTCAGCTTCCGTCTTTCAAATTCACTTCAAAATAATGGGTACAAATCCAGCTTCTGTCTTTCAAATTCACTTCAAGACATGTTACATAAGATCCAAATGTTATAAGGGTGCTTAACATTCTGTAAATCCAACTGTCCCACATGGTGGGTGTGTGGTCAATTACTTCGACATAAAGGGCTTATGTAACACTGCTTAGATCAGTCATAGGCTATAAAGAAAGAATCATGATACATTGCAAAGATACTAAATGTATGTATCAATTAATTAATCAAAAATCAAACAATTGATTAAGGAAGTTGAGCAGGGACTAAAGACAAAAATAGTACAGGAGAAAATACATGCATTTGCAAGAACTATGGATACTTGAAATAAAGAGGGTGCATTGATAGTATTGACAAAGTATACCAGGCTTCTCTAAGCAAAAATTGACTGCTTTAACAGAGCTATTTAGATGATGTGGACCTATTGCAAATTCTTATGCACAGGCTGTGGTGATGCAATCGTCAAATCATGAGCTCTTAAATTCACCTCTGAGAAACAAATCGTACGTCCAGGGCGGGGGCTGGACTCGCGACCTTTTGCTTATATATGATATCCGCGAATTGGATCTGTAAATTCCACTTTGTAGTTCATATCGAAACGTAGTAGTACTCCTCTGGCCATTTTATAATCAGTAGGAATAAATCAATTGTAAAGACAATAGACTAACTTTTATATTTAAGTTGATCTTTTTTATTATGAAAAGAAAGGGAAAAGAAAGGAATTTTGAAAATTCTTAAGTGGTATGTTTCCGATGATTTGATAAGTTCCCCGCGTATAAGTCTCCCCTTCGAGTAAACCCCCATCCAAAAATATCATTTGGTCCAGATTGGGTCCCACAAACATTGGTGAAGAGGCTAGCTAAAGCCTCGTGTTCGTTTTCTGCGCCATCTATTCTTGCGCATCCTTCCTTTTTATGTTGTCCTTGTTCATGTAGAGGTGAATTTTAAAACGAATTTAAACGAATTTCAACACAGGGAGAGGATTTTTCAGTAACAGTGATGGTATGAGGTGTAGCAAAAACTTACAATTTGACCCTGGTTTATATTGCGTAGTACCTTGACAGACATCCGTTTGAGGAATAGAAGCTTCGACAAGTATTTTGCATTTAATATTATAATTGCATAAACAGACAACGAATCGACACTCACCCTTGTCGTTATAGTTTGTACATGCCAGGCATTGGATGTGGCAAGATACCAAATGAAGAGTGTACGAAGGTGACTCCATAATCATGTCAATATTTTCAAACTCGGACTGGCTCCAACAGCAAAGTCAAGACCGCGAATATGGTAGGGAAAAGCGGAGAAAGCAGTCCCGCAGGAGACAAATTGAACGTGAGATGGGATTACAACCACGACAAACGAATAAATACGAAGACTTAGTAGTAAGCGGGTTTAGATGTCAATTATTTCTGGACAACACAAATCGTGAAGAAGTGGAGGGAGGCAAATTATTGATACCATGGATGGGAGACAAAAGTCTATTAATGGACAGGTGAGAGGCAAAGCGATCCCAGTCCAATTCCAATCAAACCTTTCTTAATTCAAAGGAAGTGTCAGTGTTTTGAAATAAGTAGAGCTGAATCAATTCAAGGTTCAAGTTGTTACTATGCATAGTTATTATGAGTATAACAGAACCGATATTCAAGATTTTGGAATCTTAAATTAGTTCCTCAAGTCTGTTACAACCTTGTCACTTGGTTTCTCCAATCCCTTTTCCCCTTCAGTTTTCTAGATCATGGTAGTCATTCATTATTGTTTCTAGGTTGCTTTAAATGCAGTCTTTTCATTTAAAACTCTTTTCTTTGCTTTTCTTTGGTTATGTGGACATAGATTAATTTATGGAGTTTAACATGGCAATTGATATGACGCGCTGAAAATGTAATCTACTGATAAATATTACAACCACACTGATAATCGTCAAAGATATAAACATTACTTGAACTTTTCAAAGTACTATTCTAACAGTTCACCAAAAACGTAATTTCTCAGACGATTGTTTTGGGTAAACGTTAACTATAGAAATGTAACTTGTATGTTACTACAATAGATAGCACAACAACATAAAGCAAAGATGTATATGTAGTAAAAACATTAATGAATGATTAACAGTTATTATGGAAGGTTTAAAAAGTATTGAAAACCCAGGTGATGGGTTGGTTATGACTGTCTTATTAGACTATAGTTTGCTAATTCAAAGGATAGTTAAATCTGTTTGGGAGTCATGTATGCTGAAAGTAGTGGATTATACTTTTGCTTTCCAGCCTTTTGAAAGGTGTATTGAGAATGCTGTTAATATATTGCATCATGTTCTTGCTTCACTTTCTATTTGCTTTATTTTTTGAGTCTGCAATCTTCTTAAGCACAAATGTTTTATCTGACAATCTTATTTTTTAAGTACTATTTCGAACTTTACTGCTTCAGTGCAAGCAATTATTATAGTTTTATGGTTTGATGGTGACATTTATCACAGATGAAAGTCGGGATGAACACACTTTTATGTATTGACATGGCTTGTGTTTATATAACTTCAATCGGCAAGGAAATAAAGTAGTTGTTTATCCCAATGAATTCCTTGCTGATCAAAAATCTGTTTGTATAATTTTCAGCTAATTACTATTGGAAATTTTTTTTGTTTTGAGAAGAAATTCACGGACAACATGGCGGCGACAGGTGTTTTGATTTCCGTGTTTTTATCTGTTTTGTTTACTGTTAGCAGTGCAAGTTTAAGCAAGTTCTATTTACCAAGCCTTCTTGGACTGAATGGAGATGCCAGAAATGTTTTCCAGAACGATCTGATACCAGATTTGAGTAACAGAAGATGCAATTTTTATGCACGTGTGATTCTTTAGGAATCTATGTCAAAGGGCTTATATTGTAGAGATGATAGAAGAAAAGCAAAACAAGACGATTGTTATGGTTGTAAGCTTGGTAAATACCTGCTGACAATGATTTTGCTGCTTAG